>JAECUM010093468.1:0-120378 GCA_016617855.1 Megalonaias nervosa | reverse complement strand
GCTTGAACGAATTTATCAACGAGGACCCCTGCGATGGCCACAGCTGCTACAGGTTGATCCTGGCAAAGAATTTCTTGGTGCAGTATCATCGTTGATGAAGCGACATAACGTTAAAATCAGACGAGGACACACAGAAATTCACCGTGATCAGGCAATCGTTGAACGATTTAATCGAACGCTTGCTGAGCGGTTATTTGGATACCAATACGCGAGGGAAATATCTGCTGACTTTAAGTCCATGGAGAGATCTCGTGAATGGGTTGCAAGGTTACCGAGTGTGATAGTTGCGTTGAACAACGAAGTGACTCGTGCAACTTCTATGAAACCTTCTAATGCGATCACAAAAAAATATATACCAATACAACGTAAATCTTCCTCTCAACCAGTACTAGGTAATGTTACCGTAAGATATTTATATGAACCTGGTGAACTTGAAGGAGGTAGAAAAAGAGCAATTGATCCTATCTGGAGTGTGACCACACACAAAATTTCTAGCGTGGTAAGGTCCACAGGTAGACCTGCAATCTACAGATTAGATTCAACTGCTCCTCAGCGTGGATTTGTACGCGAACAATTACAAATAATTCCTACAGATACACAATTACCACCGTGTTCACTTTTATAAACTTGCAGAGGGTTGTCCAGCGCCTCGACGTCGATTACATTCAAGACGGGTCAGCATCACATTTTTGCGTGTGTGACCAAGACTGCTATTAATTCTATCAATGGTAAATTGTCTTGGATTATTACTCGAATACTGCCATAGCATATTACAGTTACAACTTGCACAATAATTATTCTGTTGTGCTTTTAGTGTTATAATAAATTCAACATCAATATCAAAATGGCGATTATTTTTTTTGTCACATTGCTTATAATTCGCTAATTTTTTTATTGATATCGACAAAGTTGTCAGGAATTTCTTCGGTTATTACGCAATCCATGATAACCCGACCCAGTTGAGATATTCTTCTGACTCGAGACACTGCAAGATAAACTAAATTTGACCACTCAATACGATCATCGACAATCCAAATATTTGTATCGGTAATAGTTAATCCCTGTGACGAGTGAATCGTTATAGCGTATCCTAACGTCCACGGCGATTTATCCATGCTTAATGCGCTCTCAACAACATCAACAACAACTAAAACAATATCATTTAACACAAGATTTTGTATTCCACCACCAGGAATCTCAACATCAACATTCTGTCGTCGAGCATCTGCTGGGCGATAACACAAAGGTACAGGTAGATTTGAAAATTTTTCTTTATGTAACGTAAATAATTGTTGTTGAAGTGTATCGCGAACTATTTTTCTACTTGCAACTATCAAATCAGCAGGTCTCAAAAAAAAAAAAAAATCATTCATAGAAGTTTCTGGAATTACTTTACGCATTATCTCACATTGTATTTTATCTGGCTGTAGTCTTATTAACTTTTTAAACTCTTTTAGTGATTTATCAATAGCTCTATGGTCATCAGTTATTTCTTCGTAATAATCTACAATTGTTTTCAGCCACTCATGTGGAGACGATCCAATGAAAGGTGGTGGTTGACCATGATCGCCACACATTGTCACAGCAGTATTCTTCAATAACAGCCAATCAAGAAATATTTTCAATACCTCTAGCGACACCGTGCATATCTCGTCCCAGATAATAATTTTAGGAATTTATTTCTCACCCATCCGCGATGGAGTCCATGCGTCTCCGCACCATCTAAAGAAACTATGATATGTACATGATTTTACTCCTCGTTCTTTTATTTCCCTGGCGAGTTTATGTGTCCGTGTCAAAACAATCATATCAGAACAATTATTAAATAATTCAATCTCGCGTGTTGTTTTACCTGAACCACCACACCCATTAAGATAAACGGTTTTATGTCTAGCCACAGGATCACATACAGATGGTGCCGATGACAATCCTGGTATTTGATTATTCTTGTAATATGTTTTCGCAATTTCAACGTCGGCAGATTTAGAATAACTAGTTATATCTTCACGTTTTATTCTCCATTCGCCCCATGATGCATGATTGTTAATATGCAATTGTTTTAACGAATCCGCATATTTTTTGTTTATGTAACATGAATCTGTCGCGACTCTGACTGCATAACGAGGAAATCTGTTTATCATCGATAATAAATTTATCGAAACGTACGCTACCATCGAAGATCTTAAATGAGTAAACTGCGGTGACTCGCCATCAGTATAAATCACAATTGTACCTAATTTTGTTCCGTCTGATAAATAAGCATTACTTCGACTTATAAATGTGTTTTTCTCCGTTGTATCAGCAATTATAAAATCGAGTTCAGCATCGTCCATGATTAATCTTGTACACGCTCGTTTATGATCATATGATCCTCCTTGCGTAAATTTACCGATTATTTTTCTGCCGAGATCTTTTGCAAATTTCTCGTCACTTTCTCTCCTGCATTCACGTATATTATTAGTAATTTTAACAATATCATCTTCGTTAAGATTAGGAAAATCTCTTCTAGCATCATTAATATTAAATACATCCGGCTCTGGCAACCAAACTTGTTTCTGCACGCGGTATGATATAATTGCTTCACTCACGCTCAACGACACTAAAATTTCAGCATCAAGCATGTGCTGTATTAGTACTATTGGAACCCAACGTCGCCCTGAAAAATGTCTTCCAAACCACGCATAAACAATCGGATGGAGATCCCCGTAAAACTCGAACGACTCTACACAGGCGAATCCGGTTAAGTCAAAAGCTGGTAAAGGTCTGTTTATCGCAACTCTTGTCATCTCATGTGTCGGATGTCCAAATCTCTTAAAGTATTCACAACATTCTCCGTATCCAAGAAAACTTCCAGGATAACATGCTACCATATCAACTGAGATAACGTCATTATAATCGTATTTAGTATTCCACAATCCATCATTTCCGTATTCCCCACAACTGTGTTGGACATCTTCAAGAAATTCCAATCGTGTCGGTTTCCATGAATTTTTCTCCTGAGCAGCGTGAGCAGCAACTGATGGAACGGTAAAACAATTATTCAGTAATTGTCCAATCTTAATATCATCAGAGGTAGATTTTAATGCAAGATTTTTCATTTCTTCGTGGAGAAATTCTTTACCATAAATATCACCATTAGACCGTACAAACTGATCATGATAATCATATTCCGAACTTTGAAACAGCCAAACAGATACAGGGTCAATTTTACTGATATTTCTGATAAAATCAAATACATGACCATTATAAAATTTAACCGTTCTGTCTCGTGGAAATATTGTTACCGCCACAGTCCATGCATGTGCGTTATGATCAATAATATCTATCGAAGCTCCCCTTGATTTATATTTTGGTTTGTACAAAATCTCTCCGGTTAACGTCTTCACCGTTATTGGGAATTTTAATTTCTTTTCCAGCTCAGCAACGTCGCTGATAGACGCTCCGGTATCTTTAACTGTTTCTGCCCAGGTGTTTATTTTTTTGCGTCTTAAATCCGTTAAACCGTTTCCGCGTATCGCGTTTGTGAAGTGTTCTGTAACCCGTTCAGCTACACAATTTATCCTTGACGAAGTCAGTGATGACAATTTAATGGGTTTGAGATCCCCAAAGTTAGGTTTATTATTTAACGGATATATTGCGCACACAACCGCAGTCACACGGTATGCACGTTCGTAATATGGTTTGTCAATACCAGTAAGTATTCCTGGTCTGGAATTTTTACTGAGAACAATATTATTTCCTGACTGCATATGGACAGAATCACGTTTGTCATGAATAATCCAAGTGTCATCGTCTGTCTTTACAATAAATTTTATTAAAATAAAATATCTCTGAACAAGGTAGTCAATAATCTCTCTTCCTCGTTTGTCATTCATTACATTAACAATATTTCCAATTCTGAATGTCGACCACACATGAGCCGCACCTTCGTCGCGAAATTCTTTTTTGGCTTCACGGATACGTTTTGTTATATCTTTATTCGTTAAAGCTAGATCTTGCATCGAAAAACTAAATTTATATTTCGGCAGTCTGTCAAGATCAAATCTGGCTCCAGAATGTTCAATTGCGAATAATTCCTGCATTATTATAATTAAGACAAATATCTATTTAAATTGAATTTTAATCTCTTGTATATGATTCAAACAAATAATCGGTGTAATTGGCTTATGATCGGATATACTTCTCCTTGTAACAAAGCATGCGTAAACGAATTCTGCGGCTACCATATGCAATGCGTTAGACATGGCAGTTTAGGACGAAACCGTGTGTGCGGTGTGGTGTTGGAGTCAGAGGAAAAACTCAACTGTGTGTGCAATGTGGTGGTAAAAAATACAGAGAGCTGAAACGATATTACGATAAAAAAATAACACATCTTCTGAATCTCCTATAAAAACTGAAGAATATTATCTCGCTAGATTTTCAAAATAATGATTTAAACAAATAATATTAGTATACAAATGGAGCAAAATGAGTTTGTAAAGCATCCAATCATTACAAATTATGAAGCATCTCGTGATGGTGTAATTAGTCACTGTAGATTGAAAAAACCAGCCGGTAGTGTTAATAAATTTGGTTATTTTGCATTTAATAGCAATGGAAATAAAAATTATTTATCACATAGATTCATCTACGAATGTTTTTATGGGGTCATTAAAGATGGACATGTAATTGATCACATCAGTGGTGATAAACTTGATAACTCGCTTGATAACTTGCGAATTGTTACACAAAGTCAAAATTGTAAGTCCGGAAATTCTGGCGGCGTACGATACGCAAGGGCTGTTAAATCCGTAAATACAGATGGTGAAGAAATTATGTTTAAGTCAATTAATTCTGCTGGTAAATACTTTAACATAGTACCACCTTCAGTAAAATGCGTGGCAGATAATATCACAAGATCTGCTTTTTCAATAAGGTTTGGACGAAAAGTCAGATTCGTCTATGTTCCTATGGTATCAGATGATTAAGCGAGACAACTCCGTCAAGCATAACTTAGTAAATCTTGCAGTTGTCGTACTTGTTGTACTAATGACAGCAATATATTGTGAATTTTGGTCAAAATGGATCACACATTGTTTTGAGTAAGTATTGATATATCTTTGATTTGTTATTTCGTCCATAAATAAATATATCGTTCATAAAAATGATATGTAAAGGTGTGTACACTAGTCAGCAGCAAAATCCATTTGTCTTCAAAATACATGTATAACACAATAGAGATTTATACAGTTTGAATGTCCATAGGACACTAATGTTTCCAAGAAGCCCATTGTAGCTAATTTGTGTTACTATTACACAGAAACACATTTAATAAGAACAAGCTAATCCGATAACCTGAGTCACATATTGTCTGTGTTAGATTATATCGGCTAATATATCTCAGCAGTGAATTGTATACATGAGGTTATTTTTAGAAATGAGTATGGCATGAGTGTTCATATAACTATCGATCATTTTAGTATCCTTAGCAACGTCTGATTAATACAGACTTTTAACTGTGGGTTTTGTGTATGTAGTTTCAAGTATTTGGAAACTGAAAATAAATTCACATTTTACAATAAATTGTGATTTTATTAAGAAATCCATAATACATTTTACAATAAATTGTGATTTTATTCTGTATACTGCGCTAAATATATAATAATATTTTCATTATGTATATATATTGAAGTCCGGTGGCCGATTGCTAACGCGCTGGATTTTCGTACTCAAGGTCCGTGGTTCGATTCTCGTGACCGGCAAACTGTTGGGCGAAAAGCGATATTATGCCAAAATCCTCTTCTTTAGTGGGGCTTTCAGCCAGTCCGTCTATGTTTCAATAGAAAATTTGTACACTCTCCCACCATGTCACTTGGTGGGTGCAATTTTGCACTCCCTGGGTGATTATGATGGGGGAGTGTGCAAAAATTTCTAGTGAACGTAGAGAAGGCCCGTAGTACTGTCTTTAAGATAAGTTTATATGTAACTCTGCTGTGCTAGAGTTAAAGTTCTTAGAATTAAGTTTATATGTAACTGTGCTGTCCTAGAGTTAAAGTTCTTAGAATTAAGAATGCTAGGATGTTCTTTGACAACATAGGGGATCACATGGGGTTAAAATGTGCTGTCCTAGGATAAGTTAGTTAAGTTCTTAGAATTAAGTTTATGTGTAACCTCTGATCCTGCTAGGATGTTCTTTGACAACCTAGGGGATCACATGGGGTTAAAATGTGCTGTCCTAGGAAAAGTTTATATATAACCTCTGATCCTGCTAGGATGTTGTTTGGCAACCTAGGGGATCACATGGGGTTGTATAAAACTGTGGTGTCTGTTTCGTCTTTCGAATTTCCTCTGATCCTGCTAGGATGTTCTTTGACAACCTAGGGGATCACATGGGGATAAAGTGTGCACATGTCCTAGGATAAGTTTATGTGTAACCTCTGATCCTGCTAGGATGTTGTTTGGCAACCTAGGGGATCACATGGGGTTAAACTGTGCTGTCTGTTTCGTCTTTCGAATTTCCTCTGATCCTGCTAGGATGTCATTTGGCAACCTAGGGGGTCACATGGGGATAAACTGCTGTCCTAGGATAAGTTTATGTGTAACCTCTGATCCTGCTAGGATGTTCTTTGACAACCTAGAGGATCACATGGGATTATCCTTAATTAAGATATAATCATATGTATATAATCATAAACATATGTATATGATCATATGTATATAATCATCTTGAATATTATTCTGTTTTTTTTTTTATATTAAACAAACATTTATAATATAATGAATTCCGAAAATATTAATGTTATTATTTCTGCGATTAAAAAATTACAACATAACGGTATAAATATATCTGATAATCTTAATCCTGAAAAAATTCTGTGTGACTTTGAATCATTAGAACAACGGAAATTGGAGAACAGATACACTTCGCCATCTGATTATAAATTCATGAAGTTTATCCAGCAGGCAATGTTACAGTCGCTGGCAACAGTTACAGATAATCAGGTAAAGCTGTTTGTACCTCTCTCACAAGCTATTGATAAAATTAAGTTAGAATTATCTCATGAATACGAACAGAAAAAGATTGTGAACTTTCGTATAAGACAGTTAAGAGAGCATTGTGAAAATGAAAGTGAAGGTGGAGTTAATGTGATAATGGCTAAACAAAATCCCTGGCAAAATTGAAGTATACAGGTTATTTACTTATAATAATATTTATAATATTTTATTCTGATAATTACGATTTACCCCAGTAAAAAAAAATTATTCTGATCCGAGTTAGATTCGGATATTTTTTTTGTTGTTTTTGTTTTGCGATAACGCTCTATGATCTCACATATAGATTAATACTTAAAACTTCATTTTGCAAATCCAAAATACGTCCTATTTGGTCTGTAAGTTTGAAATGTATCCTTGATAATAACGGATTATGTACACGTAGATAAACGGGGTAATTGGTTCAGATACAATTAACCACCCGGGTGGCGCTTGAGGACTGAATGAATATAATATATATCCTTGCTCCGCAGTGCCACTGCGGTGGCTAGACTTTGAAAAATCTACTTGATAGCTGCCATCAGTTACATCACATACTAGATTGACTGCGATCGTTGATGTTATATTAACAATACCAGGCGAGATATGACGGCCTCCACCGTATGGATCCTTATTATGTTTAAGCATAACCGATGGTGGGACTATTTTTTTCCACGCTGCAAATATTTTAGGGAAATATTCATCAATGACATCGTTGAGTTGTTTTTCAAATGCAGTTGTGTCAAGTTCTGTTATTATAAATGTTTGTAAATCTTTTTCTGTTATTTTGTAATGATCAAGAAATAATTGTTTTTGTTTTGGAGCTGTGTAAGGACTTTCATTGAGATTAGTCGCAACGTTTATAATACTTCGATTGACACTGTATAAATCAAATAAGATCCCATTTAAATGTTTTATTCTTTCGATTATCTGATTTTTTACATCATCATCATAATCTTGTGATAATAAAATAAATAAACTTCTTAAATTATTAATTGTTTTATCGTATTCAGACTTAAGAACATCTAAAAACATTTTAAAAGAATTTTCATCAACAATATCTCTAGGTATCCTGGCGTCTATGATGACATTAAATGCTGATCTACTTAGCTTGGGGATCCTTTTACCGTCAAAATCGGTAAAGTAATGTTCATTGTTGCTTGGATCAAATTTAAATCTTATAAAATGCCATGGATTTTTATTTCGATATTCTGGATCTTTAATGAATCTTTTTTCGCTTGTCTTAAATTCTTCCCGCGCTGGTTCTGGAATTCCATTTGACCTTTGGTCTGGGGGAGGAACATCAGGCCATCCTAACACAGATCTGATTGAACTTTGATAAATATCTACAACATAATCAGGGGAATTTATTTCAATCGCCGCTGATAATGTTGGTTCGTAAACAGTGATTGCTATTTTGGATTCTTTTCCTGTGATAGATTTAATTCTGCGTTGGAACTCATCATTAATCTGTTCTATTTGATAACTACCCGTTGAAATTCCAACAACTTGCCAATCAGGAGTTCCATCAGGTTTATTCTTATTTGCAAATACAAGTGAATTGTTTGCTGGTAGTCCACCAAATGATTTTGACCTGATATTTGGCCACCTATTACAAACTCGTAATTGTGCTAATGCTATTTCACTTGCTGGAATTGCAGTTGGAAAGTTAACGTTAAATTCAGGATTGGTCGAACTTAATGATATCATTGTAGTTTTTGACGGCGTTGTATTAGCGACGATCTGTTGTAATAGTTCTAACGTTGACATTATTTAAAATACTCCGTTATTTAATTATTATTTTAATAGAACACAGAGCGTTCTCTCGGGAATTCAATCTTCCACTTTATCACAAGTTACTTTATCACTAGAATCGCTAGAGATTCTAAATGCTTCATTGTAGGTTTTCATTATCGTTGCGAACTCCTCGTCAGATATTTTACCATCGCTGAGGTACGCCGAAATATACGATGATAGTTTAGAATAAGATGTTGTTACTGTGTGTAGTTTTGTTATATAATCGTGTAATTTATCATTTGTACATGTAGATATCTTCTTAGCGATAATACTGAGAATGCCTGCGATAATCGTTGAAGTTGAAACGACAATTGTTACAACTGCAGGTGCTGTCATTGTTATTGTTGATAATAATAATCCGGTTCCAGCAATAACAGCAGAAACTGAGTAAACAATTATATCAGTAACAACCATACGTCTGTGATATTTTTTTACTTTTACTGTATAATCGTCGATGATATTTTTTAGTTTGGTTTGACACTCACATACTTGATTGTATCTGTGACGTTGAACGTCGATAAGTGACTCCGTCACTTGATTCATTATACAATGACGTTGTCAGTTAATTAAGTAATTAAACAGTTTCAGCTACGAATTCCAGACACCACCAGTAACGTCTCGGGGGCGTTTCCGTTGATGTCAACGTAAACGTTTCTTTGATGTCCTTGGTTAGCATCACCAGTAGAGGATTATAATGTACATTCGGTGATGATGACGTGGCCGCAGTAATTTCCAAACCGTACACGGATAGCTTGTATAACCCAGTTACTTCTGCGGTATGTTCGAGACTGTTATCGCGCGGTGTCCATGTTGATGATCCTGATGCTACTGTGTACACGATATTTTTAATTTGTCCGTGTGGAATTTTAATCAGATTAGTTTTTTGAACAATATTAGGTATTCCGTTAATAATGTCGTTGAGTTTTGTGTTAATGTCAGCAAGTTTGATATCAACAGTTGGTGGACTTCCAAAAAAATCATTAATAGATCTGTTTATGTTTCTAAGAAAATTTAAGAACGTTTGTATGTGATTAGTAAAATTAGTATTGAGTGTAGTCATTTCATTATTGATTGTAGCTAACGAAGTTGTCATAGGAATTTCCTTATCGTCTACATATTTCTTCGTTGCAGCGTCGAAATCTGATTCTGGTGTTCTAAGATTATTAATACCATTATTATTCATGTTGAGAAATGCACGCATTATACCACCGTTGACTAATACGTACTTAGATTCTTGATCATCGACGTATTTTTTTGTTGCTGCATCTGTATCTGCGGTTGGGTTTCCAAGGTCTATAATTTTATTTCGATTCATAATAATGCCACCCTTGAATGAACCACCAGCTCGCTTGATAAAATCGTTAACTGACTTACCGGAATCTTGTAGTTTACCTTGATCAGCAAAAGTAACGATATTATTAATAACCGCGGTGGGAATCGTACAAGAAAATTTGACAGTTGTATATTACTCGTCTTTAATCTTCCTTGTTTATCCTGAAAAACAACGACTTCATTTTGATCCACACTTGTGATATTTGATAAATCATTGATTTCATTTCTGAGCTGATCAAGAGTTGCATATTTAGATAAATCGACTTGCTGCTGAGCTTTGCGTGAAGATCTTCCATAAATATCTACCATTATATTTACTGATATATGTTTAAGTGTGACAACGTAGTATATTCATGCACGACCTTATGAGGTGGTGTTGTTGATTTTGATACAGCATCAAGTACAGCGAGTACTTCTCGACCACATATTGGCGGATCCGTTAATTTTTGTGTTGGTAATGTTGAATACCAGATCTTAGAACGCATCGAATTCTGACTTTGCATAGCAGTACTTCGTATTGTGTTAACATATTTTAAAAATTCTTTTGGTGGCGCCAGTCCATATGAATCAAAATAAATAATTCCACGTGGATCAATTGCATATGCCACCCAATGAGTGCCTCGACCAGAGTTTTTATCGAGATTAATAATACCAGTTTCATGTTGCATTGCAACGATAGGTAATTGATCACGCATTAAAACTCCTCTAAAGTTTTTTATATTCAGTTGCTCAGCAGCATTAAGTAAATCAAAATTAGACATAGGAAGAATCGTCTAACTCGATGACGAAGTCACCGGGGTAGTCTTAGACCTTTTCCGCACCATGAATATGGGGTCCCTGGCAATCTTAGACCGCGACCGTATGCTGGGCCTGATAATCTTAGACGGCCCGGCTGTGGCACGTTTGGTGCTCTTAGACGTCTTCCGTGTTGTTTTGTCCGTGATCTTTTTTTTTAAGTTTTCTGCGTGCATAATTCCTTGACCCGTTGCTTTCTTTAACGCCATTCCAGCAGCGGTTCCAACAGCGCCTAATGCAGCTGCTTTTGCAACAGCTGGGGCTGCAGCGGCTATTATTGCTGGTAACGCGGCAAGAAGTGGAAATATGCCACCCGTTTTAACGATTTCTTTAATGACACTCGCAGAAAGATTAAGTTTTATACCTTTATTTAATTTTTTTGCTTCATTGAAATGCCTATGCTGGCTTTCTGATAATGATAGCTTATTCGGACCACCTGCGATTTGTTCTCGCTTTAATGATATTTTTGCCGCACAATTATTTTTTGATGATGATCGTAGCTTTTTAATCTGACCAGGAGTCAGACCGACATTAACTAGATATGACATTAATAATTATTATGAGTGATCTAATTACATGTTTTC
The DNA here is from genome assembly GCA_016617855.1 of Megalonaias nervosa. Lineage (NCBI taxonomy): Eukaryota > Metazoa > Mollusca > Bivalvia > Unionida > Unionidae > Megalonaias > Megalonaias nervosa. The sequence continues at coordinate 108,859 of JAECUM010093468.1, read as the reverse complement.
TACTGGGGCATCAATAAATCTCATTCGTCCACCAACACCTTCAAGTAACATTGATTTATCGCTGAATATAACAGTGATTGCCCTATAACCACCAGCGGGCAGTCGAGCTACACGAGCTCGAAAATTTATGTCAACGACAGATTGTCTGAACAAATCTAAGTGTTCTAATGAAAAGTAATATATTGGATACAGTGTTGTAAAATCACGCTGAGATATCTGTAAACCAGAATCAGTATTCTGATCACGCCCCATGAATGTCATTAATCGATGATAAGCACGTGCTACATGATTTAACACAAAAGTTAGCAACACTTCTTCAGAAGGTTCTTGATGTCCATTTATCCTCAAAGAAACTTCACTAACCCCAAGCGTGTCAAACACCATTGGATTTCGTTTCTGTGAATTTACTCTGGCATTTTCCTGAAACGCGATAAATATATGTCGTGGTGCTGACACCCCCTGCTGTGATGCTATCTGCCATGCAAATAAACCAGCAACGGTACCTTGAATACTATCTGTGCTCATAGTCAACCATGACAACGTTGATTTACCACCTTGACTCATAAAAGAAAGTAAACGTTCTTCTTCGATAATCGATGGAGTCATTACTGGCATCCACAGCGAAAGTCTTGTTAATATTACTTTACCTGCATCAATGGCAGCATCACGCCATATTGCATCATCGTCGGTACCTTTTCGTACGAGTACCACAGTGTGTTTGGCTCCAAAAATAACTTTTCTAACATTTCTACAAAATCCAAATATATGTGACAGTGGAATCGCACGTGAAAATCTTTCATCATTGCCAAGCATTGTTCGACGTGATGCGAATCCTAAGTTAAAATTTTCATTCATCGATGCTATTTCAGTTCCAGCTGCATTTAGTGTTACATTTCTACTTTCTGGATGATCAGTTATATCTTTTGCAAACATCATTGATGGACCAGCTGATCTTGAGTAATCATCACTATATCGCGCAAGACCAAGTATTGTCGTGGCAACGTCGACGTTTTCATGACAGATCTCAATCTCTCGTCCATCAATGATATATGCTGCACTTATAAATAACGCCATAATACCATTGTTAACAAAACCAACTCGATCACCAATTCCATAATCTGTATTATCTGCTTTTAAAAGTCTACCTTCGACTTCAATAAATGCTTCAGCGGGTAAGAAATATCTACTTGTATCTTGAACTTGTATCTCAATTCTTCCACGCTCGTCAGGTACACGTGCGTCATAAGAATAATATTGATAATCGCGCACAGATTCATCTTTTAAAACTGGTGCATCCATGTCAAACGCGGGATCAGATATACGTTTAAACATCTTTATTATTATCGTCTTCGTCTAACACGAAGACCGCTTCCTTCTATCAGACTAGCGGTTATATTTTTTTCTTTTTCTAACCCAACATTAGTGTTGGTAGTCAACTCTGCTAGTTTTTGATTAGCAGCTTGATTTATTATTTTACTGACATTTGCGGGCATCACTTCAGTGCTGGCCAGTGTCACTGGTTGAGGTTTTCGTCGTATTAATCGCGCTAGTCTATCCTTGATTGCTGAGAATGCTTTGCTAGCAACATCACCAACAGCGCCAATACTTTTTTCAAGAACAACATCAAACGCTTTCATTCCTAGTTGCTTTGCAAGCGGTATTGCTTTTGGGGCTATCCTTCTAAATAGACCTTGAACAACATCACCTAGTCCATCTCCGTAGGTTGTTTTGTATACTGGTAACTGTGAATTTATTACCCTGACCATGGTTGGTCTATGAGTATTGTGTATGATCATATTATTATTAAGTGATTTTATCACTAATTGCATCTAATTACATACTTAGTCACTATGATAATCATCGGCGATTTCATTAATGAGGGACTGATAAACACCAATATCCATAACACCACCTGTAAATAATCGTTGACAAATATCAGCTGCTTCATTAATGATATCTGGGGAATTATTATCAGCTCGTTTTCCTCCAAAGAGAATTTCTAGTCGATCAACATCAGTAAGGACGTTATTGGGACAAGTAATAAAGCCACTTCCTAAACCACTTCCAGATGAGCCGGTAGAATCGCTAGCGATTCCAGGATCTTGATATTCTTCCTCTGTTTTTTTTGACTGGTTGTTGTGTTAATTTCAATTGTTCCATCATTTCTTGTCGTTGTTGTTCTCGTTGTTGTGGTGATAGTAATTCAAATTTTTGTGATTGTGGATAATTACGAAGTAATTGTGGAAATTGTTGAACTTGTTCTGCAAGTGTTTTTACTGGTTTCTGTAATTCAAATTGTTTAGTTCTTTCTTCTATATGTCTATGTACAGCCTCATCAAATCTATTAAAATTAATAATATCTTTATTAGATCTAATTTCTGGAATACCAGTAGCGATGCGATATACATCCTTGATCCAGTCAGCACGTTTTAGAGATTTAACATTTTCTGGTTTTACATATTTTTGTCTTTCATCATATCCAAACGCGGCGATATCAAGTAATTGCTTTGGGTCCTTGATAGCAACAATACCTTCAGGTGCAAATTTATCTATTATCTTAATTCTGGTTCTTGGTTTAGGTTGTGGTTGTGGTGGTGGTTGTGGTTGAGCCCCAGGTTGAGCTGCTTGAATACGGCCAGCAATATCAACAGGTAATGTTTCAAGAGCTCTTTGTGTTGCCTCAGTTGCTGTAACAATTTTCTTTGTTGGTTCGACAATCGGTTTAAATAATTGTTCTGCGCCTTCTGCAAAATTCTTCATGTGTTTGCTGACGCACTTGTAGTTGTTGTTTAACTAAATCACGGACGGGTAAATATTTTTTGATTGCATCTAGTCGCTCTCGAGCTAATCTAGCTGAGTGTGGTTCTCCAATCATTATTGATAATATTTATAATGGCTGTTTAATTTACAGCAGCAGAGGGGGTGAACGACCAACGTTGAGTGACCAACACGTAAACGAAACATTCCTAAAAATAAAAACGCGCGTCAGAGAAAAGTAACAAAATGAACTAACTAGGTTGTGGCTTAACGTTATTGACCTTAAGATTTCCTTTTCGTAGGAAGGCTTATTTTTCATAAATAAGGTTTCGAACAAAAATGGTATGTTCACCCCCTCTGCTGCTCGAGAACAGATCATTGGACTAGTCCCTTTATCTGATACGGGACATTGTAAAGTGCATACTTTGGGTATTTCTTTTTATACCCCTACATATTGCTAGCTGACGTTCACACTGACACCAGACACAAATCTTTGGAAAAGGGTAAGTACATCCAGAGACATAGTACATACGCGCTATAAAAGCATATATACTGTTCTAAATATACCATCTGGGAAGTCACTAAACTGCTTCCACACACACACACACACACACACACACACACACACACACATATATATATATATATATATATATATATATATAGAGAGAGAGAGAGAGAGAGAGAGAGAGAGAGAGAGAGAGAGAGAGAGAGAGAGAACAACGTGGACTTAAATGAATTGATACTTTAAGATCAGAGTTGTAATTCTTTTTTTCAGCAGCAGTTTACAAAACAGCACCTGGTGATTCATTAGATGCATCACATGCCTTTGAAATTCAATCACACTAGTAAAAAAAAAAAAAAAAAAAAAAAAAAAAAAATCCAATACAGATCGGCCAGTGCATGTTCTAGTCCTACAATGTAAGACATAGCACATGTTGTTTTTGTCTTAGTGCTATGTCTTATTACCCAAGTAAAGGCCTTGTATAGTGTTTTCCGACGTCGGTTGACGTCGGAACGAGTAGTCACAGTTTCAGGAATATCTCACACACTTGGCAGCCTATATCGACACTCTTCCACTAATTTTTATGTAATTAATATACTTACTCTGCTGTTTTTATCCTGGTGGAATCAAATTATGACACTAGCAAATGGAAGCATTTTCATGTTCCGTTGACATACATTTGAATTTGTTGCAATGCGACGGTAGTCGAGGTACGCCGAAGTATGTTCAAGCAGGTGGAGGGAGAGGGATATGTTTCTTGAACGAAACGAAACGTTGCTTACAGTTCCAATAGGCAAAATATATTTTTATTCGTTTCGTTAAAGAATAATATTTCAACTTAACCCGATTTCGGCATTCCCGGCTTTCATCGCTTTCCAGCCAACTGAAATGTAGGCCAACGAAACTTGAAAACAGGTCCATTTCTTTTGTGAGAATTTTAATTTATAAGAGAGAAAAGACATCAGGGTAAGTAAAGTCTGACAAAAACATTATAACTTTACTTTGTTGAAAAGCGTCGTTATTGGTTGCCAGTTGTGTGTGATATTTCGGAAAATTTGTCTTTCGTTACACTGTTAGTCCACATCAAAACACTCTACACAACTCCGTTAGTTAGGCAGTAAGACCCATCACCCCCCACACCAAAAATATCGGGTGATGTGTCTTACGTTGTAGGACTGTGTATGTTCGTACTTTCATGCGCTGAAAAATTTGACGATTCCCGTTGTAGATGTAAGAGTTAACTCCCTTTGACTAGTCTGGGTTGGAGGAAGTGAATCCTACGCTTAAAAGGAAACGCATTAGGCCTACACTTGATCTTTCGTTATCACAGTATCACGAGATAAACAGATACATGACAGTTTATAGTATAACTCATATCTCGGCTGATGAAGGGTCAAAAGAGAGAGAAAAAAAAAAAAAAAATGTCTCAAGAGGGAGGAGGAACATACATTCAACTGTTTTTGTAGTTTGCGGTAACTAGCACTTCTGTCATTAGTGCATCACCTCTTCAAAACAACAAGAAAGACTTGGCTTCCGTGTGGCCAGCACGGTTTCAGGTACATCGTGCGCTCTCTCTTCCGTAATGTTATGGGTTTTTTTTTTTTAACATTCTTCAGTTTAGTGCCTTAGGTGTTGATTGTTAATATTTACATGAAAATTACCATCACCATAAGTACAGCAAGAAACCAAAAGAAGAAATTAGCGCAGGGCCATATAGAGCGATCACGGGCCCGGGCGTAAGAAACACCCGGGTCTCTCCTAGTTCTTGTTCAAACAAAATGTTTCTTTTATGCAATTAAAAAGTGTCGTTCGGTCCTGGCCCCGTTATGTGCCCGGGCCACGGGGATATATCCCCGGTGTTATCCCCCCCCTTGTCGGACCTGAGCGCAGTAGAAGAAGTGGAAGAAATGAGTGCAAAGTAAATGTGTGTCTGTCATGGAATGGAGTTGATGCTGATAGCAAAGCAGTACCCGCATCATACATTGGAAAAATGAAATGCAGTACAATCAATATGGCAGTATAATTATTAAGTAATAGTAACTTCATTTATTTCTTTTACTCTTGAAGCATGCTGAGTCTTGTATTAGCGTGAATCAATGTTTTTTTTTTTATTCGAAAGATTTTCTATTTGAAAGATAACTCAAAATTTGCACACATGTAATGCCTTTACAAAAGTGTTTTCTTAAAATATTATGAAATAGTACTCTTTTAATAAAATTTCTAACAACATCAACTTAATGCTGTTTAAGAATTATTTATTTTTGTATAATAAGTTGTACCATACCCAGTATTTTTGTAACTTGTGGAGACAGCCAAATTTAGCATGTTGATAAAATTATGTAGCTGTTTGTAAAATACTATATATTTTGTTACATTTGGACAAAAAGTAGGTTATATATATATATATATATATATATATATATATATATATATATATATATATATATATATATACACACATACATGTATATATATTACAATTGTAGCAATTGTTTGGCTATACTTTGAGGCAAACAATCTAGAGACAGGAAATTGCAATACAGAGAAATAACCACATGAATGTTGCTTAACATAGACTTTTACTGAAGAAAATTTTTATTTACAGGGGTCTCTAGTCAAACAGTGTGAAAATTATGGTATAAACATTTGAACTTCCATTGTTTCAAAAAATGGAAACCTTATACAGTGTTTTTTCCCTTTTACACTGTTTGTCTCTCTATTATCAGAAAAAAGTTATCATTTTATGCTAAGCATGTCTTAATCTTCAAAGATCTGGAATATACAAAAGTTATGACAAGATGCAAAGCCACAGACCACATGTAACAAAGTCAATTTAGATAATCCATGCTGGTCAGTCAGTGATAAACTCCTCAGAGAAACCATAGGGAGAGTATCAGATACTAAAGCAAACAAGGTTTGATATTGCAGTGGTATGAAACATGGATGGGGGATGACTAAATGACTTAAATTAACTGTCATGCTTGGCAAATACTGTTTAAACTAGTGTAATTGAATGGGTCAATTTGCAAACTGTCATACTTGGCAAATACTGTTTAAACTAGTGTAATTGAATGGGTCAATTTGCAAACTGTCATACTTGGCAAATACTGTTTAAGCTAGTGTAATAGAATAGGTCATTGTTTTGCAAACTGTCATACTTGGCAAATACTGTTTAAACTAGTGTAATAGAATAGGTCAGTTTGCAAACTGTCATCCTTGCCAAATACTGCTTAAACTACTGTAATAGAATAGGTCAATTTGCAAACTGTCATACTTTTCATATACTGTTTAAACTAGTGTAATAGAATAGGTCAATTTGCAAACTGTCATTCTTGGGAAATACTGTTTAAAACTAGTGTAATAGAATAGGTAATTTTTTTTTGCAAACTGTCATACCTGGCAAATACTGTTGAAACTAGTGCAATAGAATAGGTCAATTTGCAAACCGTCATCCTTGCCAAATACTGTTTAAACTAGTTTAATAGAATAGGTCAATTTGCTGTTATGTATATGTAATTTAATTATTTGTTTGTTAGTTTTAAATTTTTTTGTATTCCTTTACATGTTATTGTAATGATAACTTTGTCTACTGGATTTGACATTTTTTTTTAGAAATTCAGTTTAGTTATGATTGACCTGATTTTTGTTTTATTTTACTGATAAACAACCAGTAGTAGAAACACTGTATCTGTTGCTGACCTTGATTCAGAACCAGTGTCACTTCTGGGTAAGCAACTTTTTTTTTTTTTTAAAATTCATTCTAAGAGTAAGATTCATTCAGTGGAATCAAGGCCATACCTGGAGTACGTGATAATTATCATGTAACGAATTTCAATTCCTTCTGGAAAGATGAACTCTTGACCCCCATCCGGGCATCTGTTTTGCGTTTTAGTTAGTCTTATAACTTATGTTATCATAAGAATTAGCCATTCAGGCTTTAAATGTATGTTGTGACCAGTTTGAGTTGAATTTTTATTTTATTGAATTTCAAGTGTTTATTTTCTCTGGAAATACAAGTGCTCACACAAAATTCTTGGACAAAGACATTCATTGAAATTTATTCGGAATTCAAAACAGGAATATTACTGTCTGTGATTCAACAAAGAAACTGTTGACACATCAGTACAAGACTGACTGTTGCATATGTCGTCACCTTCCATCATGGAATTTCATCGGGACTTGAACTCAGATTCATTTAGGACTTTTTAATAATAGGACTTATATTTTTAATTCTTGGATTATTTTTGGATTTGATTCGTAAAACCATAAGTTCTTTTTCTCATTTGTACCTTGGTTTTCTAGGGAAATAAATTATTTGTTAAATTTTACAAAGCTTGTTGTCTTCACTCATTCCTTGTCACTTTTTGTAAGAGCCTAGACTCGTAACATTGCAAACTGTCATACATGGGAAATACTGTTTAAACTAGTGTAATAGAATAGGTCAATTTGCAAACTTTCATACATGCCAAATACTGTTTAAACTAGTGTAATATAATAGGTCAATTTGCAAACTGTAATACATGGCAAATACTGTTTAAACTAGTGTAATATAATAGGTCAATTTGCAAACTGTCATACTTAGCAAAATACTGTTTAAACTAGTATAATAAAATAGGTCAATTTGCAAACTGTCATACTTGGCAAATACTGTTTAAACTAGTATAATAAAATAGGTCAATTTGCAGACAAATTATGACCAGTATTATCTTACCTAATCACCATTTGAATCAAAATCAGAAAGTATAAGATAGTGTTGTTCTGATTATTGATTATAATTGATCACCAGTTGTTTGAGTAAACCAAATAGGATGATTGATTGTGAAACTCCATAACTTATTATGTGTAAAGGGAGACTACTTCTTTTTTGTTGCATGTACAACACAAAGGTTAGTAAAACTCCTTTGTAAATGGTAAGCTAAATAGGGCTTCCTATCCACTTCCTATCCAAGTTGATCTGAACTATTTACAACTTACACGGGGCCCCGAGTGGCCGAGTGGTCTAAAGCGCTGATCGTTACGGATCACTGCCATCTCACCTCTGTCTGCGTGGGTTCGAGTCCAGACTCGGCTAACGTGGGTACGTGAGAAAGCCTGCCAGTAGCTTCTCGTGGGTCGGTGGTTCTTCCCGGGGTTTTCCAGGGTTCTTCCTCCACCATTAATACTGGCCGCCATGTATAGCCTATCTTGTGCTGAAAAGTGGCGTTAAACCCTATAACAACAACAACAACAACAACAACAACTTACACAGTTATTCACAACTTACAAATATAAAACTATACCATATTCCGTAGGTGCAAACATTCATAATTAGGAACATATAGTTATGATTACATGGTTAAGCTATTAAATTGTTGAGTTAATAGATTTAAACACATTTAGACGATTTCTTTCCGTAAAAATGTAAAATCCTTTGAAGTATTTGTAAATAATGACAAACAAGAAAACCATGTCCGTCTATACTTTAAATTATAGACACATCACATATAAATGAAAGGATTTTGGGGATAGCAACATTATTTCAATTACATAAGACTGGTCAGCCATAAAAAGTTGCTTTCATTTAATAAAGTTGTAGAACAAAAATAGCAGAATATAATAGAAACACAATAAAAAAAAAATGTTATAATTTTATCAGGTTAAAGTATACATGTGATTAAAAGAAATTACACCTACATTTATTAACATTTTGAACTCTTGAGCAAAAATATAACAATAACAAACAAAAAATTAAACTTTGCTCTTAGTAACCAATTATAATCGTTTATCAGTTAGTTAAGTGAAACCAATTATTGATTATGAAATTCTGACCAGTTCCCACCACTAGTATACACAGTACCTTATATTGAACTCAATACTATGGTAGTGTATGCCGAGCATTTATTACAGGTATAACAGCTACAGTGGTATGTCAACCGCTCCGGTGGTCTAGTGGTTAGAGTGTCTGCCTTGTATGTGGGAGGTCATGGGTTTGATCCCTGACCGAGTCATACCAAAGACTTATAAAAATGGTACTAACAGCTGCCAGACTTGGTGCTTAGCATTAAGAGATTAAGGTTAGGACTGGTCGGCCTGGTGTCAGGATAATGTGACTGGGTGGGACATTATGTAATATGTCTGTGGCATGATGCCCCAGTGCTAGACAGCACTATAAACTGCCACACTGCAGACATTGTAGCAATATGACTACAGAATTGTTAAAGGTATGTTAAAATTCCAATCATACACACACAGTATGAGTTACATTTTTTGCATTAAGCTGTTTGCATTGCCCAGAATCTTTCAGTTTCTTGGCTTGTATGCTGTATTTATTGATAGAACATAATTGGCATTTTTAATTTCTGTCTGGAGCTGGGACGTTAAGAAATTGTTGGAAAATATATTTTTACTTGTCAGCAGTCTTTTTTTACTAAGTATTTTCATTCATCAATAATGAAATCGGTTTCCCAAATAATTTATAGTTCTCATTCCAATACAGAGATCTTTTCAAGTCCATGATTTGAGTGTTCACAATAATCTGTCCATTAGTTCCAGAAGTCTAAGTTTGTTTTAATTCAGTTGCTTGCTTCATTTGGTTATTTAGAGATTTAGCATTCTTATTAGTGTACATTTAACATAGTGGCAGCAGTAAACCAGCAGGCACTATAAGAACATCTATAAGTAAGTATCATACAGATGGTTGGTGGTTCTACCCAGGTACCCGTCAGTGCCAGAAAACTAAATGTTAAAAATTAATAAAATAATGTTGATGGACCATCAAACCACACAACTACCTATCACTAACGCAAGTTAGTGAAAGACAGCTCTCCTTTGATTACCCGATATATCGGATCACATGCATTAGGATTATACAAGTTTCACTACACCACTATAGTGTCTTTGTTTCATCTGATCCAGCTATAAATCCCTTAATTTAATGATACAGCATAATTTTTGGTTTTGACATCCCAATATAGGTAACATCACAATAGTTTGGGGTATATTTTAATAGTTTTGGGTAGTTCTGACTAGTTTTGTGTAGTTTGGGATTAGTTTCAGGGAATTTTTTTTGGAATTTCATGCTGCATGGTAAACTCCGAGTAAGACGATTCCTAACTTTGGTATTTAGTAGCAACAATGACCCCCACCGATCTAGCGAATGATAATTATACAAGTAGGCATAAAATCTAACGTTGTTTTTGGTGTGTTAGTTGCCACCATTCATACCTTGTTCCTAATATTGTACTATTTTGGTCAACCCAAACAACATAAAATATCCGGGTATACATCTTTTATTGTAGAACTAAATTCATACCATAATTACAGACTTTTACATGCAGCAGGGCTAAAAACTAATGCTAATGTGTTAATCTGATATGAATAAATTTGCATTGAGAGTACTAAACGCAAGCCCTCACAAATTTGTTGGATCAGTACAGATTTCCTCTTGTTGCCATCCAAAAGTTAAGAGGTTTTGTGTTGGTGTCATTTTATCAAATATTGGATGGCATTCCCCTTGCGTTGTCAATTGATCTGTTTATTATGTTCTTTGAGTACCTTCCAAGACCTAGTGCATTTGATGTATTAAGAATGGCCATGGTAGAAATGGCCATCGGTTAATCTTTTATATATGAAGTAAGAAAGGTGCTGGTTGTCAAATCTGTAACATAGCTATTGCCATTGATACCATAGTACCATGGTGGTCCAATGGAGTAATCTTAAAATACTGATGATAAAAAATGATGTACAATATTAGGTTAGTGCCAGAACTTGGCTGTTAAAAAAGGTTGTGTTAGTCGACTTAATGAACAGTGCAGAAGTATACAGAATAACAGATTTTATTTCAAATTGTTGCTTAGAAATTGCATTGTGAGGTGATGCTTTGAAAGATGTGGAATTCTAGCTTGCAAGGTGAACCATGGCACTGAAAAATCAGAAATTAGATGATGACACGAAAGTGCAATATTGTAAATAGTATCAACAGAAGAGAGTGGGTAGAACAATTTAGAAAATCCATGGTTGTACATTGGTAAACCGATTTGAAACTCTTTATGCCCAGCTGATTTTTCTGCCCCTTTGAAAAGTACCATGTATACTAGGAAAATTAATACAAATGTTTTGAAATATAAGCCCAAAGAATGATCTAATTTGCACTTCCTGCACTGAGTATTCAGAGAAATACAAAGTTGTGCTGATCAGTGAAATTAAGGCAGGATCAATAAAAATGTTACTAATGGTGATCCTGTGGATGAGTAAAAAAAAAATGGAAATTTTAAGCCATGATACAGGCATTGGAAATCTCAGACCTCTCATTGTATCACATTTACTATAGCTTTTGGATGAAAGTATCTGTTCAAGCACACTTTGGTGTTTCTTTTCAGAGGTGAATAGTTTATGCTGTCAACTATGCTGACAGTATAATTTTAAAGTGCAACAGCATAATGTTACAGTTCTGATTCTTTTCAAACTTTCAGCTAAGGGACAAGGCCTTTTGTCAAGTCACATGATATACAATTCAATACCCATGTTATCTCTGTACACGTAGTTGTATTGTTTCACATTGTTTATATTCCATTGGTTTCTTTTTCATTTATATACTTTTGTTGTTTTGTTCCTGTATGTGATCTTGTCAAGACATGAAAATACTCATGAAACACTGCATGCAGTTTAAATGAAGCTGTTTATCTAGTCTTTCATCCAGTATGATCATTATACCTGTAACCCAATTCATTAACACTATCATTTTAGAATAACATGTATCATGATTCAAGGGTAACCCTTTAACACTGTATCATTTTAGAATAACATGTATCATGATTCAAGGGTAAGCTGAAAATGATGCCAGTGATCTCCCCGTACATTTTTGATTGTATTGGGGTAAGCATGAAGTAGGGGTGAAACAATTCTTCGATATATCGATGTATCAATACTTTTGCTGAAATGATACACATATCGATACAAGAGACGGAGAATTGATACAAAACGATACTTAATGTATGCATGTTATTTTAGTCTTCAGCAGTCGTGAATAATTATTATTAGTTGCCTTGTTATTCTGTAAAATTATAATCCATCTGAAAGAGCATTTGCAGTCACTGGCACTAACATGTTTATTCGTAAAAACGTAAAAGATTATTTGAGAATACCCCCTCTCCATCCGCAAGTTAACATAAAGTACCATGGTTTGTAACCTGCCCCTCCCCCCCATTTCATGCAAATTATTTTAACCCAGAAGTATGTTCAGTTTATACTACGCATTCCAAACGTGTTCCACATGTTTAATGAAGTACTTTACTCATTATTTCATAACCACATTCACACGACGTTTCTACTTTGAATTGTATTTTGACTCTTTTGGTACATTGAAAACTACGCTACCCATGTGTTGCACATTGAAATATGCCACATTGAATTCTCATTTGTGGTTATTGCATGTTCCGCTCCAGGTTAAACAATAACAACCAATCAGAAATCAATGTAGCTTATTCTCTGCGTGACAAACAGGAAGTATTGGCAAAGCAACAGAGAGACATCATGGGAAAGTCATTAGATATGTCAACTATTTAAGCAGAACCATTCATGAAGAAAGTTTTACAAATGTGTGTTTAAAATACAGGCTACCTAGAAAACGCAAATGTCTGATTTCCAGCATGGTGTACTACAATTTCGTTTGGCAAATACTTGCTGATGATAGTGATGATGACAGTAATTTTTAAAGTTATAAAGTGTATCAGATTATTAGAGCTGGGAAAGTGTTAATGGAGACATCAGTGAGTGATTTTGAGCCCGAAATGGTGTTACATATGAGTCAGATGTACGTGCTGGATGGACAAAATATTGAGGGCACGACCCTTTCAGTGGTACATGTATTTCGAAATTAAATGTACAAAGGGTAGAATACTGAGTCTAACTAAAGTGCAGACAATTTAAAAGTATAATGCAATTTTCGTTTGTTTAATTAATCAAATTCACCCTGCAGATCATATGCTACAAAACCATATACATGTATCCATACCAGGGTGAAGATAAATTGAATAAAATAAGGGTCAAAAATGCAATTAAGAAGTAAAGATATTTATTTAATACCTCTATCTGCATAAACATTGATGGACTAAATACCCTTATACAGCATTATGGAACAGATAAGAAATTTGGCATAGTAGTCAGTAAACTACTAATTTAACAAAGGAAGTTTATGTTAGTGAAAAATCCTATTTTGGAGTGCATGTATCCAAAAGATAATATCTGTGATGTCTGGAAAATTGTAAATAACAGCCACAAAGATCGGTTTCCCAACATATTCAAGCTGACAAAGCTAGCTATGTATAGGCCCCTTCAGAACGAAGCACAGAACAATATTGATACGAAGAAAAGGAGCAGAGTATGCTCAGAATTAATTAGCAGATTAATGCTTATACAACTAGAGGTGATATCTGTCAAAGATGCTGATATCAGTAGAGCATTAAGACAGTGGAACAGGAAGAGAGAGAGATATTGAAGTTTAGATAAATATTGACCTATGACCATTTCTTCCTTCCCTCCTTTTTTCTTTGATGGGGGAGGTCTCCCTTAGGATAAAATCTTGTCATCATCTCTCCTTAAATTGTACATGGGAAACAAATTTGGAATTGCCCTTTTTTATGCAGAGATACTTAACCAGTGAATGACGATGCTGATGGGATAAATGAAATTAGCATAGAATGAGCAATGGGGAAGATTTCAAATTGCTCAAGTTTATCACCCTGTGTAAGTTAAAAGAAAATTTTAGAATATGATTGGGTGTAGTCACTAGTTAACCTTCTTCACTAATAAATACAAACACCTGTGGCTGCAGTGGTCTTTTGCATCTGCACTGAATAAAACGTGATAGATTTTGCTGTTATTCAACATTATTCCCATGCCCGAATTTGTTTTCGATGAGATTTTCTTTGCATGAGGAAATTGTATTATTTCTTCTGTTGTCTTCCAAGTGTAACTGAGACACAAAGTTGGTAATAATATGTTTTCAAATCATTCATGTTGTACAAAGCAAAGGGAGTTAAATGGAGCCACCATTTAATGTCCTAAAATGCTGGACAAAACTCACTGCAACCAAAAGGTAGTCTGTTTGATTTAATTGTTATTGTTATCTTCTCATCAATGAGAATTCACGTAAATATATGATAACTATATGTCTATTTGCATATTGGAAATACAACAAAGAATGTCAACATACATGAAAGGGCACCACCTACCATCTAAAGATGGAAAGACCATCAAGTTTATATGTGTATCAATATTTATTGTATTGCAGGCTGTGTGTCATGAATCGTATCAATACGCAGCACAGGTGTATCATTTCACCCCTAGCATGAAGTAGTATTATGAAAGTATTGAAAAACATCTGCTGTCATCGTAATTGTGACTAATTAATATCAATGAAATATAACAGAAGTACATTTTATTCTTTATTTCCTTAAGTTACAAAATGATTTAATGTTGTTCTGTATATTTAATTTGTATTGTTTTTTGGTTTTTCTCCATGATTATATGTTTTGTACATCTGTATTTTGTACTTGACCATTGTCCAAAGTAAAGTTAATGGTTCACCTGACCAGTGACATTTATTTTGTAAACAACATAATGCATAACAATATTTCTATATGAGTACAGATGAAATATTTAGGTCTTTGTTAGTAGTAAACACGTTTACTTTGGTTTGAGTTAAAGTTGCAGTCTTGATTCTGATCTTAGAATCTTCCAGAATGGAAAACTCCCATTAAGTTGAAAGAGTATTTCAAGAAAATGTTATTTGTGACATAGGTCAAGAGGAAGGGTATATAATCTTGTTTATATTAGGATTATTCATTTATCCAGCAGTATCATTTTTATTGTTGACTGTTCAGTTTTAGATTTGGGTGGATTAAAAAAATATTCAATTATTGACTGGAAATACAAAGTGCTCATCAATAATATTTTTGAACTGAAACAGCAATTTGGAATTATAGTGAATTCTGACAAGAACATTTTGGATTATATTATTGTGATACATCAAAAGACTGTTAGCACATTGCCACATTCCAGATCACTGGCACATTAGCACATTTGAGACTACAGGCACATCAACACATTCAGTATCATAATTTATTTGGAATACCACTGGAATTCAATTGGAACTTTATACATTTGGAGTTGCAATAGAAATTTTAGGACTGTTTGGGATTTAATTTACAATACTGTAAGTTCTTTTTAAAGTTTCACTTTTGTATTCTCTGGAAATAAATTATTTGTTGAATTTGACAAAACTTGATGGTTTTTGCTCTTTTCTGTTACTTAGAAGACCATTGAGTTATAACAATGCCACAATTCATTAGTCTTTGAATTTATACAGACAGTATCTAGGAAGTAACCACATAAGGTTTACTGATTAAACATTTTTTTCTTGCTCAGATTATATTATCTTGTTGTTTTGGGTTGAATGCCATTTTTCAGTGCATTTTAGGCTATACATGGTGACCAGCATAACTGGTGGATGACGAACCCAGGTAAACCCTGTTAAGAACCACCAACCCATGGGAAGTTACTGGCAAGCATTCTCACATACCCACATTGGCTGAGCCTGAGACTTGAACCCTGTGCAGACAGGTGAGATGGCAGTGAGCGATAAAGACAGGTGCTTTGGATCACTCAGCTACCCATCTCCCCAGTATATTGTGTAAATATAAGAACAACTGAATAAATTGTGTGCATGATACAATTTTCTTTCCCAAAATTTTCATTGTCACATGTTATGAAAAATAATAAGAAAGCAATCGCATCAACTAACACCGCTACTACTATAAAAATAAAAATAGTAGATTGTTACAGTGCCCTAGGAATTGTATGCCATTCCCCCTACCTCCCAAGTCATCTCACCTGTGGGTATATCTGAATGGGCATTTAGCAGAATGAAGAACTTAACATTCCAATCCAGTTACTTCTGTCTGAGGATATGAAGTCCTTTCCTATGCTTTTTCTTTGGGGAAATCACTTTATGAATTGGAATCACAATCAGTGACACCAATATCTGGTCTTTGTAGCCAGGCTGACATTGGGCTAGTGGGGTGTTGGGAAATTTTTACTTTTTTTTTTTAAAGTGGTGTGTACATTTTTCAGAATAAGCATTAACAATGTTTTACTTACAAAGTAATGGGTTTTTTTTGAGCTAGTAGTGGAAATGACTTAATAATGAAAGACACACAACCAGTGGACTCCATCATCACTATGTCAGTGCAAAGACAAAACCAATATCCAAGGTGGCATATCAGAATTCAGCCCAAGGCAGTTACTAAAGATAACAGCTAAGTTAGTAATTATCCTGGATTATCTTAATTACATGCCCAAGAAAAGGTAAGAACCAGTGTCATTTGAGTTATGGGGCTATGAATTTGGTGACAGGATGTTTAGTTAACAGATTCAGTTTTAACTACAGTGTGAAACAAAAATACTTATTGGCATTAGTTCATAATTTATTGGCATTTTCTAAATTGTTGCAGGCTGAAATGATAGATTGCTACCATAAAAGGCCCTGCAGAGAACACTGGATACAATATGTTTGTCTTCATGCTATTAGTAGTTAAGAATAATAAAGAAAACACTTTATACTTCATAAATTACATGCAGATTTATATGACTTTAGTAGTTGTACTAATTTTTACCCCCATATTCATCTGTCACAGTTTATAATCATCCTACAACTTAACTACATGTATTTACATTGATGTTAACCAGGGAACTACATAATGTGGGATACAAACAGCTGCAAATATTTGATGCCATTTACTATTTGGGTCTAAGTGTAGAAGAACAACGCATGAGTTTTATTAGTAGTGGTGGTAGCGCACAGGTTAAAGATGAACCTTTCATAGAAAAATGGCAGATTTATGAAATGCCATTCCAAGAATTGTTTTGGTAGATGAAACATTTGATAGATCCCTTGCTGATTCTGGAAGGATTTTCATTAAGAACTGCAAGCAGATAAAAGTATGACTATTTTAGTATCCTTTAACATTGTATTGCCTTTCAACTTCTACCAGGTTGTGTTTTACTGGATTTGGAAGAGTTAAGGATTTAGGATTATTAAAGACAATCTGCTACATATTAGTGACTGTAATACAGTAATATATTATATGTACTTGCTTATACGTCGAGTCAAACTGCAAACAACAAAGATCCTGGTCTGCTGTAGCATAACATGACTGCAGATCAGGGTCTTTGGTGTTTGTTCTTCTGATTACTCCTAACAAACTGCACATACCCAGATCTGCCAGCAAATTATGTAATGGTAGATCTGGGTCTGTGCAGTTTGCAGTTGGACTCATCTTGTAAGCGAGTATATACAGCATTATATATTATCTTGTATAGTTTTTTGAAACAACTATAACCATGTGATCGTTCCAAAATATCTCAAGAATGATGGAAAATGTGAAGCAATTTAATTGGTTAGATTTGTAATGATCACTTAATCCCAAGAAGATCAAGAAGGAAGGAGTCCATTTGATAGGCAGTTCAGTCTTTTTTAATGATTACCTCTCATCAACAGTTATATCTTATATTGAACCTTCTCTGGTGTCGTGCTAATATTCCCAGCTACTTGAAAGAAAATCTTGGGTTGGCTGCCTGAGAGGAGTTTCATCTACATCAGCTTTTTTGTCAGTGCTAATTATTTAATTAAAAAGACCAGTGCATGACACAAAAACCATTTTATGAATATTTTATTTGTTTTAACAGATAAAAAGTCAACCATACAATTGGTAGCCATGTTGAGCAAAAATGCAGAGAAGGTGAAGGAGCTTTTGGAAGCAGACAACATAGCAGGTCTCATTGAATGGTTTGAAGAAGAACTTGGTTTTGAGGACAATGGAACCATCTTGGAGATGGTTGATGAACTTCATCAGGAGGGAATTTACCTCCTGCATGACATGTGTATGAAAGGACAAGAAATCATTGTGGAAATGCTCATCACCTCAGGATGTGATATTAATGTACAGTCCCCTCAGGTAATCCAAATTACCTTATTTGCATATGAATAAAGCACCATAACTCAAGCATAGTAAACCTAGAGCCACAGTAGAATAATGACTGTTTTCTGCAAGTTGTGATTTTCAGGGGTGAATTTGGCACTTACAATTTTTGACACATTAAAATTTGTTATATTAGAAATATATGGTTCTTCTTCAAATACTTTACTCAATCATAATTCTTTAGGAGAACTACTACTTCCTTGCAAATCCAGATCTCCCAGATTAAAACTTTAGTTAAAAAAGCTAAATGTTATCTGCCCACCTAGGTGGCAGTTAGATAGAGGGATCTTTCCTTTATACCAGGATTGGCACCACATCCTGTGAATTCTTAAGTTACTGCTTATGTTTGTCTTGAGTAGCATGTTCTCTACAGAGAGGCAGGTAGTAGGAAGATTTCTGCCTTAATACAAGTTGTAGGAATAATAGAAATTAGATAATATTAGAAATATATGGATCAACTTCAGACCTAAATATTGGAGTGGGATTATTTTTGCATTATCCATGGTTTCCAAGATGATGAAGTGACTTTATGGAATTCGATCAATACTGTCAGTGATCAAATAACTTTTTGTTCTAGTTTTCTATTTGCTCTATTACCCAAATTTTTTTATATTACTCATGATAAACGTTCTGTTGTGGACGGACTAACAACTAGCACAGGGGTCAAGCTAGACTTGAATTTTAGGGAGAAGTGAAGTCTCCTTTTGGACAGAACGGGGAGAAGTGAGAGCTCAACAGGGAGAAGTGGATGCAAAGCAAGACATATATATATATATATATATATATATATATATATATATATATATATATATATATATATATATATATATATAATGTGTGTTCTCTTATTTAAATTATGCCCTCTGTTTCCCAGTATTCATATTTGCATTTAACATTGGATCTAAGCAATACTTTATTTTCTAGTAGAAAATTTTCTTAGTTATTTTGGCCATACGACTCTAAAAGAGAATAATAGAAACTGCATTGTACCAAAATTTAACTAAAATGCTTAATCAACTACCCTTAATCAATTTTTTAAAATATATTTTTGGATTATTTTTTTATATACTTTTTAAAAGTTCACAATAATGGCAGTTTCAAAGATTTCTAAACACATTTGACACAACCCCTGTACCATGTACATGAGGGCAAATACACACGTGTCCTCATTTCTTTGTTGCGGATAAAACATTACCATAACTATTCATACATAACACATTAAAATGCATAAAATTACAGGCATGGCTCATTTATAGTTGGTATATGAACTAAACCCTTCTTTCCAACCGAATCAACACAGACGTGAGTGCATCTATTTTTAGAAGGAGGGGTTTTCGTAATGTAATCACTCAATTTACTTCACTACAACAGTCCATGATAGGATTGCAAATTTATGGTTTATTTATTTGTCTATGTACTTGTATTAATTTTAGGCATTGATTAAATATTATCTGCTTCGCAGCTTTTTTCCGTATTTTTACAAATAAGAGTCAAGCCAGAAAACAACTTTGACCTTACAATCCTTCTCGCGAATTCCACAACATAGCATTGTCTCATACGTTTTTGACCTATATAATTGCATTTTAAAGTTAAATCTTAAATAACATAATACCTAGGTTTTGCTTTCTATGAATTGTATATTTTTCTGTATATATTTGCGCGATGATTTACAAAAACAGACAATCTAATAAACTGGTACTTCCCAGACATAGCGATGTCCATCATTTTTTTTTACCGGTTACTGGTACACTTACAGTTTCAAACTAATTTTATGATGAAATAGTGTACAAGAGGCAGTTAAAATATCCAGATCACCGATTTTATTCTTAAAATACAAATTGATATATACATACTATTGTTAAAGTTTCGAAACACAAGTTTGTATGTTTTCATCATCGAAGGATAACATTCGTAAATCGGGTAGTGATAGGGGCCTAGATGCCAACTTGAGAAATGGTTAGTGGTCAATCAGCTATCAAAACACATGCCTGTGAATGTGCAAGAGTTTGTTTGTCAGTGTAATTGATATCAAAACTAGACCTAGCTACTGATGGCTTGAAGAATACCTTTCGCTACAACACAATACTAGAATAAACCTGCCAAAGGTGAGGGGGCATCTCAAAAGGTATGATTAGTCAATGTACCTCTAAAAAAAAATCACAGGGCGAAGTTGTTTTCGCTTTCCTAACAGAAGAAGGTGAAGTTTACATTTTTAGGCGACTTAGTCGCCCACTTTGCCTGGTAGCGTGACCCCTGCTAACATAATTTCACAATTTCTGCATGTTCTGGTGTAAAACTCTTGAGATTTTGGATTGTGTGTATTTCTTCAACAATGCCTTCAGTTCAGTTTACTGTCTCTATTTCATCATGATCCATAGGGAAGAGTATTCAGGGGAAGGAGTAATTTTTTTTCCTCTTAATGCTGCAAAAATCTACTTGATTGAAGTTGTGAAAAACATTGTCTTGGATGCTTTTATAAGGTATCTTATCACCGAGCTTAACTTAATTGTCAAACAGTTGCATATGGTACCACTCATTATATTTAAGTAGTGATGTATTTCCTTTTATGTGAGTAAGGGAGAGTTCAGTTTTGTTCATGAAGGAGAAGTGAAGGTTCTTTGGGAGCAAACACAGAGGGTCTCATTTTGTTCTTTGAAGAATTTGGCTTTGAGGATGATGAAACCATCTTGCAGATGGTTTACCTTGTGCATGATGTGTGTGAAATGACAAGTATTCCTTGTGGAAATTTTCATCACTGCTGGATATAAGGTATTTCTCAGTAAGTGGAAGGGAAGAAAATGCGAGTAGTGTGATATGTATTCAGTGATATACAGAGAGCAGAAATAGTTTTTTTCCCACATTAATAGGTCATGTGCTTTAAGCTGATGAGCTTAATAAGGGTGATGGACTACAAATGGAGTCCCAGCAGGGAACCGATATCTTTCAAGAGTTTCAGAATGAAAATGCATTGTTTCTTTGGCACACTGAATGTTTTGTCAGATACATTAAATAACAAGTCCAGTTGGCGAATCACTTTGAATATAGTAGGGGCTTGATTTACATTTAGTGGGTGTTGGGAGCTCCCCAGCTTTGTTGGGGTGGGTTGTATGGTTTTGGTTATCGTTATCTAGAGGGTGATTGCCGACGGTGTAATTTGCCCGGATCGAGTAAATATCAATATAAAGTGTGAAACTTATATATGGAATAGATAAAGATCTGAGCAGATATATAAAACAGAGTGACACAAGCCCCCGTACATGTACAAGCCATAAAATTTAATCAACAATCCATAAACAATAAAATTCATAAACAATTGTGATAATGCAATACATTTGAAAGGTACACTTTTTGATTTAAGTTATTCAACAAATTTCAAATACAAATATGCTTATACAAATAGCCAGTCTGTTAAGCGATAGAATTAATTCATCATCGAATCGAGTGAAAAGATCGAAATCACTGCCTTGTACAGATTCATAACCAGGTGGTTCTGGTTCAGTCCAAATTCGCTGCGACTATTCTTTTGACTTCCTTGTGCCTATAAGTCTGCGTCCTTTCCACTTTTCCCTTTTCCCAAATTCTCAAGTGTCCCGCCTCTTTCGGCCTCCAACTTTGTGTGGTCACTTTGGTTTTTTCAGTTAAATAAACGAAGGCTTAATTAAGAACCACTGCTTCCATGACAGTGACATTTGCCAATCAGTGTATTACGGCGATTTAAACACGTGCCAGTCCCCATAAATTTAATAAATCGTTCACCTGTCCAACTTAATGTGTTCTTCATAGATTGACAAAAATTTGCACCCTTATAGTGGGGCTCTGCGTGTTGGGCTTTATGATTTTTAGGACTATTAGAATTGTGAATCATAGCTATAGGACTTTATTGCTTAAGAAATCACAATTTCCATAAAAACCGTGAAGTAGTATTACTACACTTTGAGATCTGCCATCAAAATTGATAGCAGATCAGTGTCAGTGTTGTGTGCACTGTTTAGTTGTTAGATCAAGTACACAGTGTAGACTGGTGCATTTACACAATGTAGACTGGTGCATAATATACACAATGTAGACTGATGCATTACTGTATGAGACAATAGGTTTGAGTCCATGCAGTTAGGTGTTTGTATAAATAAATGCAGTATTTTCTGTTTGTGTTTGGATGGCAAGCATTATTACTTTGTTAAGTAAATAAAAATCCAGGCACAATATCATGCTTCTCCTTAAGTTGCACAGTAATCACACTTTGCATATATATTTTTTAAATGAATGAAACAAGACCTCACTTGCTAGGTTTCATCGGATTTATTTTTAGTCCAGAAGAAAATGCAAGCATATTAGAAAACACATTCTTAAACATGGAAAAAAATTCCACCATGTTTTTGCATCCTATCATCTACTGTCCATGAAAATCTACATAACTCAGATTAGAGTAATTGTGTCATTGAATAAATACAGCCAATTAAAATCAGTCTGATATAATAAATAAAGCCAGTTAAAATCAGTATGATATAATAAATAAAGCCAATTAAAATCAGTTTGATATAATTAATAAAGCCAATTAAAATCAGTATGATATAATAAATAAAGCCAATTAAAATCAGTATGATATAGTCATTGTTGATCTTAATTGTCCAGATCAATAATGCAGTAGTGTATTTTGAAAGTGGGATAGTAGAAGATAATTTCTTTAAAAAAAACAACACAGAATCAATGATCGGATCACACTTCGTTTAGTATTGAGACTTAATATAACTTTACATTTTAATAACCAGTCTAATTATGTTTGGTTTTTCCTTTATCATTTTTATATTGGAGGTGTTAGCATTATCGAGATGTTACAGTAGTTGAAATGAATGCTTTGTCTTGGAAGCTTTGTTTTTAAAATGAAGGATGAAACAGTTGTAGATTTTCCTGTGCAGGTAAGTAATATTTGAATTAGGATTTGCCATGCATATTTCTTGAATGTGAAGGTTGATGATGATAAATAATAATAAATAAATAAATAAATAAATAAATAAATAAATACTTTATATGATGAGAGTGACTCAGTATAAGATACTATTCTCTCCTGAGGTGCTCAGGATTAACAAACCAATAAATGCAAGAAATTTTTTTTGTATAAAATCACAATGTGTTTATGAAATGCATTAACAGAATAAATTGGAGTGTGTATATTTGAATATTTACAGTGAAAACTGCTTTTTGAGATGTAGTCATATATTTTTGTTTTTAACACATTTAGATTTGTTTCTGGTCTAATTGCTTTGGGGAGTTCATTCTATAGAACAGCACTGGAGAAAGCCAATGAATTATTTTTTTGAAAGTATTTCTTTTTGTGGAATAGTGTATTGCAGTTATCATGGTAATTGATCTCAGTTTAGGTCCTTGGTACTTTTTTTCAAACTTAAACATACCATTCAGATAGAGTGGACAAAGTTTATTCTTTACTTTGACCATTAATATGAACTTATGGCATTAATATGGACTTTTAGTAGGCTAATCTGTATTTAAATTTCAGCCATTTCCATTCTGAGAATGGATTTCTAGATGTTGTATCAATGGTAAATTTAGCATAGTATCAGTTGTATTTCCCCAAATTGTGTCACAGTAGTCTAAAAGAGGAAGAATGAATGAACTGTAAAATAATTTCCGATAGCTGAGTGGTAGATAACATTTTGTTCTCTGCTAAGAAGTTAGATTCTTGAGTTTACTACAGAATACCCCAATCTAGATTCTTATCAACACAAACTTGCATGCTCCAATCTAGATTCTTATCAACACAAACTCCCAAAAGTTTATCTGTGTCAACATTTTCAATTTCATTATTGGAGATATACTGTTCAAGATTTGGTTTTCTACTCACTGATAATCTTTGCTTAATTCCAATCAACGTTGCCTTGGTTTTAGTGGACTGATAAACATGTTATTCAGGGGGCACCATTGTTCAGCTTGAAATAAATCTTCACCCAGTTTTTTGTTAAAAGTTATATAGTTGGACTCAGACTTATGCAAAGTAGTGTCATCAATAAATCTTCACCCAGTTTTTTGTTAAAAGTTATATAGTTGGACTCAGACTTATGCAAAGTAGTGTCATCAGCATAGAGATCAGTTTTTGAATGTTGTACATACATTGGCAAGTCATTTATAAACAATGAATGATACAGGCCCTAAAATAGATCCCTGTGGAACTCCTTTGTTGATGCACATCAGTTTTGATTTAATTAATGTTATCAATAAGAACTTGTTGGCTTCAGTCAGATAGGTATGATTTGAACCATGAGAGTGATAAATGAGAACATTTGTACTTTTCAAGTTTCCATGCAAATATGTCATGGTTAACTAAGTTAAAGGCCTTCTTAATGTCAAGGTATATGGTTCCAACCAATTCACCATTGTCCATTGCAAAAATGACCATTCATCAGTGAGGGCATTTTCGATGGCCCAAGGGCTGTACCACCTTTGTTATCTCTCATGACATCTTATGATGCCAATCATTTTGTGGACCACAGGATATGGCTTGGTGGGCCATGTGTTTGAGACCCCTGCTCCAACAAGCAAGTACAGTGGTCCCTCACCGTAAAGCCTCACATTATAACATGACCTCTCTTACAACATGGGTATGGTCCTGGATACCAGTAAATTGTCATTGTGACATATTTAGTTTATTTGTGTTATTCCCTTGTTCATTAGAACCAATGGCAATGTGTTCTTATGTCATTAAAATAATCGTTTTGTGTTGTAGAGTGTGTTAGGAAATTTCCCTTGGCATATGGTTCCCTCATTTATAAAGCAAGTCTTTGGTATACACATATACTTACTTATGAGACCATTTCAACTGCAAACTGCTTACTCTACAGTTTCCTATTTTGCATAGGGTTCGAATTTTAAAGAAAAAGAATTTCGCCGGGTTTCCTCACTGGTTATACTGGATGTTTAAAAAAGACCTTGTATATCTTAGGTATTGTTCAAAGAACCTTTAATTCCCTTTATTTTGGTGTATGATTGATGGGTGCAATATGGGTTTAAGAGTATACAGCTTGGCCTTACTCCAAATGTGTACCTTTAAAAAAACTGATAGCTCCACTTGGTCATTTCCTCTTCCTGAACTTCAGAGGTAAATTGTTAAAAAAAGAGCCAGTAAGTATTTTTACATTTTATATATTTGGTAATTCATTCATTGCACTTTCAGAAGCTGGTATTGTCTGGCAAAACTCATTTCCCAATTTTAATAGCTGGTATTGTCTGGCAAAACTCATTTCCCAATTTTAATAGCTGGTATTGTCTGGCAAAACTCATTTCCCAATTTTAATAGCTGCTAAGTAGAGTATACTTTAGACTAATTCAGGCTGATTTATTTAGAACAAGGGAGTAATCATTTTAGTTAGCAGTGTACTTAGATCATGTACAATTTCCAGAAGTACAGTATCCAAAGAAATGTCAGCCACATTAGATCAAAGTTGCATAGATGTATGCCAACATTCTCTCCAATGAGGCATGTTTTAAATGCAAACAACTTCACCTCTTACATATGTCACTTTCTGGTGAGTGCTCCCCTTAAAGAACACATAGGTATTAGTATTGTTTGATTTAATTTTGATTGTATGGCTGGAACATTTAAGTCACAAGCATCAAAGCAGTCCTTTTGAATAATTCTCCTGTATTTCCCCCCACAGAATATTATTTGTGTCAGAGTCTCAAACAAGTCCAGCCCTCACCCCTATGATAAAAAGAGAGCTATTTTAAAAATGCACATTGCATTTTGTCAACATAGTTACCAATGTTATGCTAATAGATAGGAACAAGAGACTAGCTAGAATTATTTCTGAGAAGACAACAGTAAATTTTACAGTTTGAAAAAGGATGGAACAGATGCGGTTCATAAAAGGCAGAGGATCAAAGGTTAAAAATATCTGCTTATTGTTTAATATGGAAGAAAGTGGATTTACTTTGTCATCATTTATTTTTTAATTTCATCGCAAATAAATGAAAAGAAACATTTTCACTATATATTTCTTTTACTTAATGCAACAGTTTTAAATTTAAGTTGACTATTTCCCCATAATTAAGGTGTACTCATACAAACATTCCTCAAGGCATATTATGTAAGCAGGAGGAAAATAAGCATAATTAGCTTATTTTCATGCATAATATCAATGTTAATGAACCATTTTGTTCAGGACATCATACATAATGATACGAAAATAAGAACAATAAATGCATACATTTTCATATTTGTTTTAAGGTAGTGCTCTACAGTTTCATGTTTACTCTCCACTGTGCATGTTTCAAATGCAAACAACTTCACCTTATATACGTTACTCTCTCAAAAGTATGTAATAACTGGTGAGCGCCCCCTTAGACCGAGATCTGCTATCACATATTGTGCCGGCAGATCTGGCTCTGTTCAGTTTGTTAGCAGTAATCAGTAGAACAAACAACATAGACCCTGATCTGTAGGCACAGTATGCATCATGGCAGATCAGGATCTTTGTTGTTTGCAATTTGACTTGGTGTACAAGTAAGTACATATGGTAGCTTCCATGACAGCATTATTAAGAGGGAATATTTTATGGTACTATGTAATTTTTCGTAAAAATGATAAATGGTTATTAGTTTTACCTGTAATTGCCTGTACGTGTAAAACATTTTAATAAAATAAGTTTGAAAATGACAGCAACTTGATTTCCGAGGAAAGGTGTCTTGTCCAAGTTAGACACAGTAGTAGCTGATCTGGGATGGATCTGATTTGGTCCATGATTTGACCACTGAGTCACAATGCCTTCTCAAGATGATATTTAATCGGGTAAAATTAATTATCAAGTTCAGCTCACTCATGTTATAAGGTGCAGTTGGGAACTACAACTATCAACTGTGTTACGGACAGAAGTACCATAATAGGAGAATGATAAATGCATGTACTGTATGTTTAGATGGGTGGGAATAAAATGCCAGTCAGATGTAATGTAATAGTTTTGGTTTAATATATATTTTCATCTCGGTATCTGTGCAGTAAATCTTGTCAAACATGAACATTTTTTGAAGGAAATACAGAAATCCTACAAAATCTCATGTTGACATACATTTGATAGACAAGTCCATCATACCGGAAAGTAACAACAATGTAGTGCCTACCTTTAATAAAAATTCCTTTCAATCAGGGTTTTCCTTATCAGCTGGCAGCTGGGTGATTTACCAGGCTACGTTTACTTTACACCCAGCTACTTTAAAAAAAAAAAATGTCTCTCCAAACAACACCCCCCCCCTTCCTGCTTTGACAACTCACCCTCCAACTTTAAATCTAATGGAAGGCCCTGTTTCAATGCTTCTTTCTAATCTACTGCTGCATTGTCATCAAGTTTAAAGTGATTTGAAATGTTGAAAAATCATATTTATTTGGAAAAGTGAATTGTATGGTTTGATTCAAATTCAGTTTAGGCTACTGTTTCCAGACTGTAAGAAAATTATTTTTTTTTAATTAAGAACTCAAAATCATGCATTGACCACTTATAATCCCATTCTGCTGTGAAATGAATAATAATTTATGAGAACTCAAACTCACATATTTACCATTTCTATTAACAGTTTGCAGGTGAAATAAATGAACATCTAGTACAAGAACTCAAAATCATGCATTTGCTGCTTCTAATCACATTCTATGTGAAGTAAATGAATATATAATATTCTATAAGAACTTAAAATCATTCATTTTACTGCTTCTAATCTCATTCTGCTTTGAAATGAATAATAATCTATAAGAACTCAAAATTACATAATTACCACTTCTAATCACATTTTGCAGTGAAGTAAATGAATATCTAATGAACTCTAAGAAATGAAAATCACGTATTTACCACTTCTAGTCATATTCTGCAGTGACTCAGCTGATTGGGTTTTGGATTTGTGGATTTAATAGCATTTGTTAGCACATGATTAGCTAAACTAGGTGGCCAGTATATTTGGTGGAGGAAGAATCTGGGAAAACTCAAGGAAGAGCCACCAACCCACAGGAACCTACTGACAAGCTTTCACACACATAGTACCTACATTGGCTGAGCCAAGACTTGAACCCACACAGAGTTGAAATATTAGTGATCTGTACAGGCTAGTGCCTTAGACTACTCAGTCACCCAGGGCCCCTGAAATAAATAAATATCTAACAATCCAGTAGAACTTCAAGTCACAATTTTACCATTTGACAATGTGCAGTGAAATACATTAATATCCAGTAATGTATTAGATGTCAAAATCACGTATTTACCACTTCTAATCACATTCTGCAGTGAGATAAATGAATATCTAATAATCAGTATGTAAAAGGAGAAGAGTACTGTCAGGCTATTTTTGTCATCATCAGTTCAAAGGGCAGGTTACAAAAGAGTACTGTCAGGTTATTTTTGTCAGTTAAACATCTCATCATCAGTTCAAAGGACAGGTTACAGAAGAGTACTGTCAGGTTATTTTTGTCAGCTAAACATCTCGTCATCAGTTCAAAGGACAGGTTACAGAAGAGTACTGTCAGGTTATTTTTGTCAGTTAAACATCTCGTCATCAGTTCAAAGGACAGGTTACAGAAGAGTACTGTCAGGTTATTTTTGTCAGTTAAACATCTTGTCATCAGTTCAAAGGACAGGTTACAGAAGATGATTAGCAGTTGGATTATGTCACGTTCCGCAGCACAGATTTAGAAATTGTAAAGTACAAAATACAAGTCAAAAACTTAAATGCCTATATGTAATCCATAAAAAAATCCAGTGACTACTTGACATTTGTTAACAAAGAACACTATTCCAAAAAGAATAAGCATTATTCAGGAAGCACAGTGTGTATTCCAGGCATTGTTACCCTCATTAATTCATAATTCGTTTTTGCTATTAGGTAATAAAGAATTAAAAGTGTTCTTGCTATTTGACTTCACTCTTAAATCAAACTGATTATAAAATAGTGACATGTAACCATTTAAACAGACCTTATTAGCTAACACATCAGTCAAGTGTTCCCACCAGATCAAAAGGTCACTTTAAAAATATGGGTTGCCAATATTCATACTTGTTTCTTGTTTATTCAAGAAAATTCAAACATCTATTATTAATATCATTATCAGTTTCACCTGCTGGAAGCCATTGATACCATGATTTGAATTACTCATGCTTGAAAAACAATTCCAGTCAAGAATTTATTTTGGGTATTTGAGTCTACATTTTTTCTTTCCTGTATGCTACTTGGAAATAAATGCAGCTATATGTTTACTGAAGATTTTATCTTCTCTTTACATTTTCTAGCCATGTCCATCAGCCATGTTCTCTCAGTTCCTGAGTAAACAAAACTTGCTAAGACATTTATATCAGCCAACGAAATTGATCTTATGCTTCTTTGGCATTGAGTGCACTCTATTCAGTAAGCCATCTTGGGGTGCACTCTTCTCGGTCTAAAATCAATTGCAACAGTCGTTGTTTTATGGGGTCATTTTATGCATCTGCCTCTTAGGCACCATAAGGTACCAAAAAACATATATGTGTGTTTTCAGTTGGTCAACCATCCCATTTTTTCCAGTGCTGATCCTAGCACTTTTTTTCCCAGAGTAAAAAAAAAATTGCAAAAAGCAAAGAAATTGATTTGTACATCAAATTGAGCTGGTTTAGCCCAGTACTTGACACATTTAGTACATTACATATACTACTGTAATCATTATAATATATATATATATATATATATATATATATATATATATATATGATATTTTAAAAATTAAAAATAATAAAAAAAATCCCCCAGATCGATTTTTGCGTCTTACTGAGCTGGTTTAGCGCAGTACTTGCAGCACTTACTATATTGTATACAGTATAATGTTTTTTTAAAAAAAGCCGACCTACCCACCCTATTTTAAAAACCACTGCAATAGGAAACACACGAGGGGGGGCGGGCTAAAGGACACTTTTTGGCACTAGAAATGAAAATTAATAATTAATCGTTAGGGTACAGCAGCATACAGTAAATTCTTATGTTTCAATGATACATCAATACCCATCATTTTTTTAGGATAATGCATTCTGACAGGTTCTATTTAAGAATGAAAATTTATGGAGGTGGGGAATTCGCAACATCATTTGAATAAAATGGTGGAATATGTTGGTTATTATGGTCTGAAACAGAAAAAAAAAAAAATATTGCTACCCATTATTGTGGGATCATAGTCACTTTTGGAGAACTCCCATTTTTTGCTAGATTTTAAAATTTGGATAGGTTTGTTTTTCAACATGGTGTAAGTTACCATTGCATAATATCTGATATGCATGTCATCATCATCATTGGCGGCTCAGTCTCGGGAGACCATGTGAGTAGCACCCTTGGAGTGTCATCTGTCTCGGGGGTTATGGCATTGTCTGCTGTGGCTGTGCAGGCTGATGAGCAAGTGATGGTCCCTGTTGCAGTTGGTGCAGATGTACTGGGAAGTTTGAGTTGTTGGGGTTGCTGCCACACTCTTCTTTCTCTTACGTTTCTCTGCTGCCAGCTGGCCTCTCCTCACATCAGCGACTGCTATGTCCTTGCGGACCATCAGTCTCCAGGTGCCTCAGTCCTCGGCCTGCACTTCCCAGCTGTCAGGTGAAATGTTGCATGCCTTCATGTCCCTCTTGCACACATCTTTGAAACGAAGTGAGGGGCGGCCAACTCTTCTGGTGCCAGTGGCCAGCTGTCCATATAGGATGTCCTTTGGCAGCCTCCCATCCTAAATACGTCAGACGTGTTCCAGCCATCGAAGATGGCATTTGCTCAGCAGGGAGTACATGCTGGGGATACTTGCATGCTGCAGGATCTCGCTGTGTGGGATGCAGTCTTGCCAACTAATTTTCAGGATGCATTTTAGGCACTGTATTTGGAAGGAGTTGAGCCGGTGCTCTTGCCTCATTGCTCCAGGTCTCACTTCCATATAGGAGGGTGCTGAGAATGCAGGCCTGGTAGACTTGGATCTTGGTGTGCTCTGTCAGTGCGTTGTTTTCCCACACCCTCATTGTTAGTCTGGCCATGATGGTGTTTGCCTTTCCAAGCCTTCTGTCCAGCTCCACATCGAGCAAGAGAGTGTTGCTGATGGTTGACCCCAGGTAAGTAAAGTTGTTGACTGCTTCCAGGGTGACATGTAGATGTAGATAAATGGATCTGATTTGAAATCATGATTATTAAGTTTGTAACTGATATTTATTTACACAAACTGGATGTTACTAGATATTATATCATTTTATACATAACACGTACGGCATATATTTGATTATAACCAAAGTCCAACTGCGAACAATATTATACCCTGGTCTGTTGTTACATAGTGTGCTGTTAGATCAGGGTCTGTGTTGTTAATTCTACTGATTACTCCTAACAAGCTGCATAGACATAGATCTGCTGGCACATTATATCTGCGTCTGTGCAGTTTGCAATTAGACTTGACTTATAAGCAAGTACTTATGGTACCCAGTCTTATTTACAGAATCATGTACCTCACTGTAGTGTTTTCCCCATGATAAAGGCCAGGGAGCCAGCCCAATATTGTCAAAACTAGTGAATGGGCTAATTATCAAAGGAATCCTTGGCAGGATTCAGCATTTACACTAGTCCAGTAAATCTGGGTTATAATTAAAGTGTTCAGACAATAATAGAACTGTGATTGTAGCTAGTGAAAACAAAAAAAAAAAACCACCCCAAAACAACAGAACACTAACGATTAATGCAAAAAAGGTATGAAAAGAATTAAAGAATGAAATAGGTACAACCTAGTCCACTTGCTCATGGTAAGAAACTAAATTAAAAAGAAATCCTAACTCATATTGCAGGATATAGCCAATTATATTACTGATTATTATTGATTTTTTGTGTGCATAACGAAAGTGTCCTAATGACCCAGTCTGTATTACACGAGAATGACTGGTAGTTGAGTATTAAAGTGGCTGCCATCACAAGTTACATGTACCACCTGTAGTTACATGTACCACCTGTAGTTACATGTACCACCTGTTTTGCATGTGGAACATTCCCAAATTTTCATGAGCTAGCTTTTTGGGGTCACTAATATCTATCTGGGACTAGTAATTTTTCAACTAAGCTAGTGAAAAAATTCAGCAGGCATCAATCCCTGCTTGGCAGTTAATTGGCAAACATATGTAGCAAAAAGAGGGTGAACTTTGAAAGTGTGGGCCTATCATCAGATAAATATGGCATCATATTTATCAGTTCAGTTATTGATATACTGTCTGTCCATGTGGGTTTAAGTCTTGGGCTCAGCCAATATGCAATATGTCATGCAGGGACAAGGAGGGGGAGTCGCTTCCTCTCCCCCCCAAATTCACCTCTAAACATGTTGTGATGTTTTGGCGTACATCCCAAAAACTTAATACCTGACCACTACCTGTTTGCCTCCTCTCCCTGAATAATAATTCTGCGGGCGCTCTTTTCAGTTTGGGTTTGTGAGAAAGCTTGTGTACTGCAATTTTCCCAGGTACTTCCTCCATCAATTATACTGGCTGCCATGTATAGCCTATCTTGTGCTGAGAAGTGGCGTTAAACCCCAAACAACAAAAAATTTGATGTATTGATGTGTTGTGGTCTGTACAAACCATTCAGATCATGTTGATACAGTGTACATGACTCAGTGGGCTCAGTGGGTATTACTACAAATCTAATGTGAAATATTGACAAGATTTTCAAAAACATTGTGTGTCAAACAAGTCCAAACCTCTTGAAGTGATGTTCCAGGTAACTGTTTCATGCCTCAGAATCAATGAATTAATCACGGTTGTGGGAGATTTATAACAGTTTTTCTTTCCTAAAGTACCACTCACATGCGGCTGTGTTACAAAGCAGATTAGCCCACATTAGGTTTGCTAAACAGTCTGAGGATTTTCAGATAGTGTATACTGTGAAACAAATATTACCACTAGGTATCTTTGCTGCACTGCACAGTAAGTACTGCAGATAGTACAGACTGCACAGGTTGACAATCAGGCCAGGTACGGTAGGATCACCATGCAAATTGCATGATTGCTCTTTAGTTGATTGTCAGATATCCTTGTGATCTTTAAGATTTTAATGCAGATGGTACAGTCTGTACATTTATAGTATTATGTGTGTAATGTCATTGAACTTCTCCTACTCTATTAATGCATGAAACTTGGGTTAGTCATAGTCCATTGGGTGTAGATTGTGCAGCACTTTAAGAAATTTTATTTCTTCTAGTATTCCTGGTAGGTTTTGGGTTATTTGGCATAATGTCTTGTCTGAGAATTGTCATGTGTGATTATTGACTCAAGTATCAACACTTGTAAAACTGAGCCTCAAGTTGTTCTCTATCCCCACCCCTCTTTTCCAGGGAACTTGCCCCTGCGTAAAAACATAGAATCCATTGAGGTATCCTTCATATAACCAGGGCATGAAGAGACAAAATTTAGACATGCAGTTAACATTGGCATCTGGATCTATCTTTTGTCCCAGCAACTTGCCTTCTTGGTCTTAGCTTGACATCCCCACCATATAACTGTATCCCTTAAAATTAACTTGGGCACATGGAGTCCAAAGACATAGACTGCAGCATAAGCAATTGCACAAGTTACAGAAGGGTCTCTGAAAAATTCAGAAAGGGATGGACATTGATAATGAGAAAAGGAGAGGGAGTGATAGATTAAGTGATTGAATACTTGTTTTATGATTGAGATCAAATTACTGTCACTAAACACTTTTACTAATGAAGTTGTTCACTTTTCTGTTAAAATACCCTTTTTGTGATAATCAGTCTTGGAAAGATTGTTAAAAGCAATATTCCATGAGGATTCAGTATGCATCATCTTTACCAGCATAAACATTGTGTATTACTTAATACATTACACTTACACTAATACATTATACTGCATTATATAATTATGTGATTTACACAGTATAATTTAAAACAGTTTGATTGTTCAGTTGAAATGAATTAACTTGACACATGACTGCGACCACTAGCTCTTATGTGGGAAGGATTTTGCATATCTTTTAATTTTCCTTATTCTACCTTCAACATGATCTGATACAAAAGACATAAGTAATGTGAAAATACAATATAGATATAATTTTAGCAATAGTAACAATGCAGTAAACACTTCTGCAAATTGGAGATAAAAACAAAGTTGGTTCTAAATTAAGTTTTCACAGAAATGCACATAGGCACAGATTGGAGATTAAAAATAAAGATGGTGCTACATTAAGTTTTTGTGGAAATGCTCGTAGGCATTGCTGTGATAGGTGGTCAGCACTTTTAACATTTGAATTCAAGAGGGCATATTGTGTTTATGATGATTATAATGCAAACTTCTATAGAGGCATTATGGGATTTTCAGTGGACTATGTGCAAGATTTACTTACCTCTTGAATTGAAGAGCTTGACAATATGCAAAAACTATGCACCTCCCAAACTGAATATTTGTCAAGGGAAGTGATGTAATGAGGAATTTTACTTCTTGAAAAAACATGTATTAAGTTAAAACACATTTTTATGAAGAATTAAACTTAGTTCATATTACAATCAAAACATATATTACATTCACTTTAGCAAGTCATCACAAGAAAAGAAAGTAAAGATGCTAAGCATTTGGTACTACATGTATATTGTAAGCATTTAGTACTACATGTATATTGTAAGCATTTGGTACTACATGTATATTGTAAGCATTTGGTACTACATGTATATTGTAAGCATTTGTACTACATGTATAATGTAAGCATTTGGTACTACATGTGTATTGTAAGCATTTGGTACTACATGTATATTGTAAGCATTTGGTACTACTTGTATATTGTAAGCATTTGGTACTACATGTATATTGTAAGCATTTGGTACTACATGTGTATTGTAAGCATTTGGTACTACATGTATATTGTAAGCATTTGGTACTACTTGTATATTGTAAGCATTTGGTACTACATGTATATTGTTAGACTATTAACATTGATGTGTGTCTGCTTATCTGATCAGCATATGGAAAATATCCCAAAGTGGATGGCTGATCCCCTGGTAGAAGAGGCACTCAGTGGCAGTGATTCAAAGCAGATTACACTAAAACGGAAGTAAAAGATTAAACTGAAAATGAATTTCACTTGGCATGACTTATTTAATTGGAGTTTGTTTTTAAAGTATTGTGACCATACCATTAGGCTTTACTAACACTTTAGTTGATCAGTATTTGTCATGTATTGTTAATTGCAGTGTAATGAGAATTTTTTAAATAAAATTTAATAGAAGATATGATTTCTAAAGAAACGTTACAAGATTCATGATATTGATTCACACATTGGGCACTGAGTACTATTTTTGATGATAAAATGAGTGATATGTCAAAGTTTAGGATACCAGTGTTAATCACTGTTTTATTCACATTCAACAGATTGGGAGCTATTTTGGTTTATTTTTTTAGTGTTATGTATATTTAAATTTGCATTGTTTGTTAGGTTTTAAAAAATTGTTTTTTATTTCATTATATGCTATTGTAATGTAACATTGTATGTTAGACTTAACCTTGTCCAAAATCAAATTTATTTTCTACTTGATCTGAATTATTAATTATTTTAAATTCTTTAAACAACTAATGCATAGCTAAAATATTCTCTATTTGTAGGGGTTTAATATTATGATTATTAGTAATAGAAGTTAATGTTTATTTGGGTCTGTGTCTAGGTTACTGGGATTCCCCTGGCATACCTGACACAGTCCAGGTAATATATTATAATTTTAGTAACAGACTTTCGAATTATAACTAACATTTTATTTGGTAAACATTAAGAAGTTTTTAGAAGGTTATTTTTCATTAGGTACTATTGTTTTTAGAAAATTCTAATTGTGACATGAGGTCAAGTAGAAGACTTTATAATCTTCTTACTGGAAAGATTATTCATTCATGCCTTTAACATCCGAGCATAGTCATGTTAAATTAATGTTGTGTACAGTTTTAATTTGGAATTACACAAATTATTTCTTCTCTGGAAATACACAAGTGCTCTGATAACATTCTTGGTAATATATACTTGAATTTGTACTGAAATTTCAAGTGGTGATTTCTTCTTGGAATTTATTATTGTGATCCAAAAAGAAAGACTGTTGGCACATCAACACTTTATGAGCCATCACAGGCACGTCAACACTTTCAGGCTTGGACAGAATTTGGAATCCACAAAAGTTTTTTTCAGAACTTTAATTATTAGGCCTTGTTTGTGTAATTCTCGGATTATTTGGGATTTAATTTGCAATACTGTATGTTTCCTTTTTTAATATTTGTTTTCTCTTTGTATTCTGAGGAAATGAATTATTTGTTGAATTTTACAAAGGTTGTTGCTTTTCACTCTTTTCTGTTACTTATTTAAAGAGCATAGACTTGTAACAGTGGAAGAAAATGAGAATGCACACCAGGATCGTTAATTTGTAAACTGTTGAAATGATCCCACAATGTCAGCTACAAGGCATGAACAGACACTGTAGATATTACTTGGTGTAAACAGTTACACTTCAGAGAAGTGTGCACTGAGTTGGATAAAGAAACATCAGACATAGGAAGATAATATCTACCTAGTAAGATTCAGTAGAAAAATTATTTGTTTTTTAAAGTTATAAAAGCTAGACAGTATAGTTGTTTATATACATGTATCAAGTGCATGGAACCACCAAATGAATGCACTTTTTCACACTCTTGTCATAGATATTTATTTACGGTTTTCTAAAAGGTTCAAGAAGATTTGGCAAGGTCGGTTAAAAAAAATCCCTATACCAGAACAGAATATTTTGATGGTTTCACAATAGAAAGAAATATTTCAGGTTTGATTGGGAAAAGAAAGTGAAATGATAATAGCTTAACAACTGCTTTTGCATTCCTTTTGGTGCATTTATGTCAAGCTATAGCCTACCTGTAAATGTGGATTAAATATATGTTCTTGCTTATAAGTCAAGTCCAGCTGCAAACAACAAAAATTTAGGAAGCTAAACGTTCCCCAATAAATGTAAATATGAAGCACAGCAAGATAGCAGTAGTGATATTTAAATTATGTGAAATGTGTATAAAATAAAATATAATGGTAATATAGGTCAAGTCTTTACAGCATATATATGGTCAGAGCTTTTGTATAAACCACATTCCCACAAAAAGTCCAAGATTTTCTTTGTGGCTTTTTCAGGGTTCTTTCTCCACCAGTTTTACTGGCTGCTATGTAAAGCCTATCATATGCTGAAAATGGCATTAAATCCACAATAATAACAACAATTTCTGCATCACAGGGTGGAAATCTACATGTACACACGGAACAAGAATGTGTTCTGCAGTCAGTGGACACTGGCATTATGTGTACTCTGAGATTCAGTCTTCAGGAGGTATGCACGAGCGACGTATATGTGTCTGATACATGATTAGGTATGTGTGTCCGATACATGATTAGGTATGTGTGCCTGATACATGATTAGGTATGTGTGCCTGATACATGATTAGGTATGTGTGTCTGATACATGATCAGCACATACCACCATATCTCTGCGATTTGTGGGTTTGATGGACTGAAGTTTCTTTGGGGAGTTCATTCCACATCATTTGCCAAGTATTGTGAAATACTGATATATACAATATTAGTAGTCAGTATTAGGAATCCTCTATTCAGAAGCAGACAAATGCATGGCAGCTTTGGCTGCTTTATCTGCCCCCATCATATCAACATGACTGAACATCCAATATTTAGTACAGAATATTTTTCCCAGATTGTATGAGTACCGGTAAGTCATGTTTCAGTAATGTCTCGTATATTAAAAGGTCGTCAGATTTTAGGAGTCTGAAAAGATGATGAAATTTGTTTTATGAGAGGTTTCATTGTGGTTAAAAACATTTAGTGTGGCTGTAATTTCTGCAGTAAAACTTAAGGTTTTACATTCTAACTGGCTAGAGATGGTACCCTGGGGTGTTGCAATGGCAGCTTTAACTTTGTTCCTTTTTTTGAATCTGTTGTATACAGAGATGTATGGGTATAATAGGAAGCTCTGATTTCATTAAAATCATATTGACCTGGAGATTCTTTCCATTTTTGCCAGAAATGGGGGTAGGAAATTTGGGGGGGGGGGTTCTCATGACTGCACCCAGACACATCTCTTTCTGAGAGATTATTGTTCTGCCAGATGCTTAGGTGTACAAAAGATGCTATTTTTAGTTGGCTACAATGTTTTGTCCAAGCATGTGCAGAAGTGTGAAATTGGACCTCATTTGTTGCTCTTCTGTGCTTATTGGACCCATGATTTTTGTGTCCTACTCCCTTTTTGCACCAAAACTCTGACTTACTGGTATCTGCTTTTAAATTAGCTTTAACAGCACAAGGTCTAAAATCCTGTCACAATCTCCAGGTTAAATTTGGCATTAAAAAATCAGGTCTAGAAATTATGTTTTTTCCATAGTATTTTTTAATGTTTACTATCAATGTAGAATTACATTTTTCGCTTTTTCTTTAATGCCACCACTTTTGGTGTATCATCAGTGATGTTGGCATTATACTGAGCTCGAAACTATGGTACAAACTCAAGGTACATGAATGTGACACGTGGGGATAATGAGTTAATTTATGTGACACGTGGGGATAATGAGTTAATTTGTGACACGTGGGGATAATGAGTTAATTTGTGACACCTGGGGATAATGAGTTAATTTGCTTGGACAAAGGAGAGAATTTGTTGGGGACTTTCTTAATTGGCAAGGATGAAATATAATTTTATGAGTTGTTGTTAACCAAGATGGTGATTTTGGAACACAGAATTTTGCATTATTTCCAATATTTATCCATGCTGTTTCTAAGTAAGGACAAATTAATCTGCCAAAAGGAGGAATGAAGTTCAGTTTCAGAGCATAGGTTTGGTACATGTATATGGGCCTTAAAAGACTGCATCATATATGGGGGCAGGTGGATTAGAGCAGTGGTTCCTAAATTTTGCTCTTTTAATTGCATAAAAATACCTACTCCTTACACACACACACACACACACACACACACACACATACATGCACATCCACACAAACATGCACACACACACACACACACACACGGGAGGGTGGGGGGAGTGGTCTGCAGCCCACAAGTTGGCAACCACTGGATTAGAGGATAGTTTGGTAGTCTGTGCCAGAGCCAGTTTTCATTCATCCGATACGAAATGATGGTTTATTTGCCTCAGCATAGAGGCTTTCTGTGGGTGTGTTCTAAATGCACTCAGACATAGTCCATGTCCTTGATGTATAGTGATCAAGAATATGGTACGATTTACAAACTAATCCATAAACAACTGAGCCATGGTCATATTTACCTAACTAAAAACTAATTGAGATATCTCAAATTTAAATTAAGACTGCCGAGTGCATGAATGGGACAGTTTGATGGTTAGATTATAGCTGCAGTAAGAATTGCTTGTCATAAGATGCATTATATGTTGTATATACTCAAGATTGGTACACATTTATGTCCATGGATGGGAGTTCTGTATCATCTGCACTTATTCAAATAGCATTCTCTGATATTTTAAAACAAATTCCTCTTGGCATTCCTATGACACGTTGATTGAACTTGAAGTGACAGTAAATGTCCTTTGCTTGACAAATGACTCATTATTTTCCTTCACCTGCTTGAGCTGTTAACTCACATTCTCAGGTTAACTTGATAAGAGAGGTTTATTTCTGTTCTTCAAAGGTGGATACAGATATGATGAGAATATGTGATAACAGAACATGTGATTTCGTAACAGACAGAGCACATTGTACTAGTACAAAGTAATACAAAGTATTCTGAAGGACATGTAGACAAGGAATATATTTTTGGTCCATGACAATTCGATTTCAAATCTAAATTCTGCCTAACTTTTCTGAATATTTTGAGTCCCAATACAACCATGAGGTGTATTTCATCATGCCATCATATGAAAATCATGTGGTTTCCAGAAACTGCATTATTATCCATTTGTCTAATACATAGTTTTGCCACTTTACCATATTTACCGCATTTACCATATTTATGAAATCACAAGACTCAATTTCAAGCCAATTTCCTCCAAAATTTTATGAAGCAGGGGTCATATTGTATATGCTTGCTTATAACTAGGGTCCAAATGCAAAACAGGGGTCATATTGTATAAGTAGTAATAGAAAATGAGGTTTCTAGTCCAGAGACCCCTTCCCCCTCCAAAACATATTTTTGACAAAATATATTTTGTCGGGGTAAGGGGTCTCTGATCTAGAAACGACTCATTTTCTATTACTACTATAACACCTATATGTAATTCCAGAATGATTCATCATGTAATTCCAGAATGATTCATCACGTAATTCCAGAATGATTTATCACGGAATTTCCAGAGCATTCTGGAACATATATAACTCTGTCAGGTAAAAGACTGCAGAATTTCCCGAATGACTCATCACGGAATTTCCAGAATGACTCATTGCGGAATTTCCAGAATAACATTATAAAAGGCAGCCAGAATTTTTCTTCATGGTGATTCTGCAAGT
Organism: Megalonaias nervosa; assembly: GCA_016617855.1. Classification (NCBI taxonomy): domain Eukaryota; kingdom Metazoa; phylum Mollusca; class Bivalvia; order Unionida; family Unionidae; genus Megalonaias; species Megalonaias nervosa. The sequence goes on along the minus strand of JAECUM010093468.1, from coordinate 68,063 downwards.
GGATCTGTACATAAGCAGGTAAGTACACCACTCCCTCGAGAACTCTGCCCTGATAACTCGCGAACCCGCTTATAAGGCAGGGTCAGGCGTGGATCCCATTTTTTAAAGTAGAAAATACCCAAAGATTGATCCCTATTTATTGAACTTGAAGAAAATCGTGATCAAAATTAGTAACGGAAACTTTGATATATTGCTCGCTTTATCGTCGAAAACGGTAGATAGGACCTGAAATTTTAATCAACATTATGAAATATCAAATTTAAAAATAAGTCATACAATTTTTTTTCATTTTCTTTCCAAATGGTCATAACCGCAATTATCGATATGCAAGGAAATTTCGATCAATGAAAATGTCACGCCGAGTGGAGGCAGTACTTTAATAAATAAAAACAAATTAAATAAATTTTTTTATCAATTGAAATTTATGTTCTAGTTCTATCTTTTAGTTAATTTTAAGTGTAATCATCATAAATGCAATGTGTCCTCTTGTAATTAGACGTAAAATGTTCAATTTACCGTAACAGCTATGTCTGCGAGCGTTTCTCTGAGAACCTGATTAGTTGCCAACCATGTGTTGATAACTGATGTGCGGAAGTATTTTTTGTATTGTTCCACTGAGTTAAAAGCTGGCCTCCTTTGTATTATCACGTTAATCACCGGTATGTCTTTTGAATCAAATAAAGAAGCTGGAATAAAAAAAAAAAGTGAAAAGGCATGAAAATCCTACAAACTTAAAATCTAGCGGCCCCGGTCATATGTTAGAGGTGAACTCACTTCATTTGATCAAACTGTTATAAATATTATTGTATATGTAATATAACCTACCTTAAGTTAACTGACTCATTGGTAATTGTGATCAAAGATAGCAAGGCAACCAAGCGAAATGAATTCTTCGTAAAATAAAGAGCTTGGTTTAACAGATACGGACCATTGTGGGCAAGCAAGTTTCAGAGAATTCTTGAACTGACACTTAGAGATATCCTCAAGGATGATAAGAAGTTTCATTATTACTTCCAATAAAATCATAACATCAATACTGTACTAATTGAACAACACAAAAATTGAGTTTCGATGTAGACGTTTGTCTCACGAAATAAATTTCGCTTGTTTTAGAAAAAGGAATCTTGTTTGGTGGTGTATCGCCTATTAGTCTAGTTCCCCGCTCTTTTGACTCCAGATTTGGCAAGGTACTATTAAATACCACTCCAGGAACCAGACTCATCAAGAAAACAAAAAGCAGTGGCGTAATACACAGATGTTTTCGCATACACATAATGGTTGTTGAAACCAGTTGGAACGATCTCACATGTTGGACATTTTGAAAGTAAATGTTATTTCAACAGAATTACGAACAACTTCATCAGAAAAAGCGCGTTATTAAATATTATTATTGATGTGATTGTAAAATGAGCATTTAGTCATTAAATGGTCCAGTTCCCTAACCCGACCCCCGCCTCCGCTATTGTATCGATGTCTAAGCGAATTTTTTCAACTTTTGGAAGTCCCTCGGTAACTCGCGCCCTCTCTTATAGTGCGGTCTATGTTTGTGGACCCCATTGTGCACGAGTTATCGAGGGAGAGGTGTAAAAGTATTCTTTGAGATTATTTTATTTCTGAAGTTTAGACAAAATTTCATACCCTATCATCATATTTGTTTTGATAATTATTTTCATACTTGCTGACTCTCATTGGCAGAATGTATGTTAACATACGGTCAATAATATGAAACTCGCGTATTAAATTGTCCATATCATATTTTATGCCTCACAAATACGATCGTATCTGATCAAGTAATTTTTTATAAGTGATACTTGCTGTTTTACAAGCATTTTTTTGGTCTTAAGTTGAGGCTCAGTTTTCTTACATGCTGTTGCAAGAGAAACACAGACACCAGATATTATTAACAAAAACGGATTTAATGATGCGCCACTCGAAATTATACCAGAGCCAGTCATTAGCAGTGGTAAATATGATATTACTCGAAGTATTTTACTATAATACTTGTAACATTGTTTTACACACCAAAGTTTTTAATGATAATATATGTAGTATTGCATTAGAGTGTCCACGTCCTGTTTGGGAATTTCCTCTGAAATATGATTGAAATCAATTATATGTTTTTTCATTATACAATATTTGCTTACAGTTTCTACATGATATTAAAATCTTTAGCACCAACAATCGAATCAAGAAATTCACGAAACTTATTTTTGTTAGGATCAGCTATAAAATCTCTGTATTTGTCATAAACATCTGATGAAATATCCTTATATCGTTCATCTGTTAGTACCTCAGTTTTCTTTAACCAACTGTAGGAATGAAACGTGTTTTCTACTTCACGTTCATAAAAATCTATTTCATTCACCAAATTACCATATTCTCTTTCTGTTTCATCAATAAACCCCAAGTACCAAGCTTATTTGATTCAAAGTAAAATTTTTGAAGGCAAGATATTGTCTGATAATTGCATATGTGACTATGAAATTTATCAGCATTAATTTTTTGAGTGATTTTTGTCCAAGAAAGGTAATACAAGTAAAAGCATTTACTCTGAGCCATAATTTTTCAAATTGTTTTGTAAATATTTTCTCGACTTCATTGTAATAATTTCATAATGACAATTGTCTAGAGCATTGGAGCGATGGAAGTGGAACATCGCCTTCATCACTTATGTTGTAATAAGAATTAAACTTTGCTTCATATATTGTTTGATCGACTTCTTTAAAAAATCTTTTCTTGCTGATAATCGTCGAGATAACTAATATCATCGTCAGAAATTTTGATTATCTTTAGTGATCTGTCAACAATAATCGGATCAAATTTTGGGTCTTTTTTACGCATCATTGGTGGAAGTGCGTTCGAGTATGCTTTCATAATTAACTCTGTATCCGCTGTCATGGTAACGATTTTAACTAGGGTTTACTTGTCATGGTAGTACATACCGAGATACATAAAAATTTCTCGTTTTAAAAAACTATTGTATAACTCCTTGTTCCTTTTTATTCTTATTATCCTAGATTCTGCTAGTTTGTTGAGATGATTATAGTTATAGTTTATTTTTTCCTCCTGTGCTATTCGTGTTAATAGGTCTGATTGCATTATCAAATCTATATTTTTAAAATCAAGCTCAAGCAATATTTTTTTTTTAAACAGGATTTTAGCTTGCTTTTATTCTTCTAAACAATCATCAGGATGACAGTATCTGCTTATAATATCAAAGTTTTCTATTGCTTTTATTAGTTGTGGTCCCCGCATATGCATAACAAGAATAAAAATTTTTTCTTCATCTAACAATGGAGAATTTATCATTGTAATTGTAAAATTTTTTGTAGTATTTATCACCCATGCCGCTAGTGATTTGTTTCCAACATCTTTTTGGGGGTTAAAATGTTATAAAATTCTCTTGCAATGGTTATAATTTCTGGTTCAGACATTATTTTATAGCATTAGATTAAATTTTATCATCAAGTGTATATATTTGAAATGCTGTCAATCCTGGAAATGGATGTTCAGCAGCGACAACATAAACTCGAAAATACAAGTACTTGTTGATAGTCTTTTCTGTTGGAGTCGTAAAATATTTTGTTGTTGAAATATACGTGTTCTCTGTTCTATACAATATTACCCAGTTGATATCATTGTTTGATCCTTCCAATCACCAATTATAAATTCAACCAACACTAGAGTTTAATCGACGTCGCAAATGAAATTGCCAAATAGCGACTGCAATGGGACATTTAATTTTAACCCAAAAGTTTTCAACTTCTCCGTTAATAGTCCATTCTTGTCTATCAGAGAAAGCGTGATGAGGATAATTTTCAGGATAATATGATGATGCGCTTACCTCAAACCCAACTTGGTTATCAGTCGCCTTAAAAAGTGTTGGAATATATCCAACATTGATTTTGATTTGTTTTATACCACTAGACAGACTTTTAATGTACAATTTATTTGTCAGATCATTAGGGTTAACTGGAACATATGATGTTGTTATTTTCTCATATTTATGTTACCTGACATTGGTCCACCGGATCGTTTAAAATACGGGGTGAGTTCTTTTAACTGAGCATAACTAATAGCATCAGTTTCATTAGCTGGTGGTGAGGTTGTTGGTAATCCAGTTATTTTTGAGTTATTGCTCATTACAAGGTTACCTGTCATTATATCGCCAGCTTTATTGAGCTTGTTATTGTCAACGGAGTTTAGTTGCGTATAACTCACTGCTTGTGTATTATCAACATTTGCTGGTGGATACTTGGTTTCCAACCCAATGATTTTTTTTTGCTGTAACCTTTCCACAGGTTTTGTCAAGTTTGTTATCATCAACATATTTCAACTGTAAATAACTTACCGCTTGTGTATTATCAACATTTGCTGGTAGATAAATGGTTTCCAGCCCAATGATTTTTTTACTTGACATATTAATATTGCCTGTCACTGTTCCACCTGTTTTGTCAAGCTTGTTATCATCAACATATTTCAACTGTAAATAACTTACCGCTTGTGACTGATTTAAGTTTCTTGGTGGATACGTGGTTTCCAAATTTTTTTTTTTTCTCCTGACATATCCAAGTTACCGCTTAAAGTTCCTCCTGTCAGTGATAGTTTGTTATTGTTGATCGTTTTTAGTTGTGCATAACTGGCAGCTTGTGTATCAAAAACATTTATTGGCAGATAATTTGTTTCTAAACCTAGAACTCGTTGATTTGACATAAATAAGTTTCCTGTCATTGTGTCGCCATTTTTTTTTACTAATGATGACCTATCAGTTATTGTTGGTTCGTCAGCAGAAACAGATCATGTAAGTGCTGTTCCAAACTTTGTGTAATAGGCCATGTTATTTAAATTATATAACATAAAATTGTATAACATTAATGGCAAAGTCAGCGATATTAAATTTTGACACCGAACAGTTAATCAAACATAAACATAATAACGAACTTCCAGATTGTCATTATCTTATTGTTGGTCGTACGGGCTCTGGTAAAACAAATTTATTATTAAATCTCTTACTCAGCGATAACTTTAACTACGATAAGGTATATATTTACACAATTGACCCACAACAGGATAAATACAAATTATTAAGCAAGTACAACGATAAACTTCATGATGAGGTTGATGCTGGCGATGATATATTTTTAATAAAACAACCAGAGGAATTAATTCCAATTGACGAACTTGATTAGTCCGAGCATAAAATAATTGTATTTGATGATATTCTCTAATCAACGAGGAGATGAACAAGATTAAGTCGTATTTTTCATTATCGTGCAACAAAAAATGTAATTCGATTTATCTAGCGCAAGGCTTTTACAACGTTGACAGATTTATCAGGCGAAAAATACGGGATGTTTTATATGGTTTCCTGGACTAGATAATATTGATGTAAGAAATATTGCAAATGAGCAATGCGGTGATGTAACAAAAGATAAATTTATTGAACTATATCATCAAGCAACCAAAGACAAATACAATTTCTTTTTATTTGATAAACTATCGCGTGATCCAGCTTAACTGTTTCGTTGTTGTATCGACACATTTCTATAGACGAATTTTATAGAGCATATAAAAAATAAACAATGGACAAACATCAACAAAAAATTGAATTACTAAAGAAATTTATTACAACTCGAGCTGCTTTTAAGAAAAAAGTGGAAGAAGCTTGTCGAGGACAGTGTGCTATAGAAGAAGAAACCACCAAATTTGTTAAGCCTGTTACCGAAGCAGTGCTCGGTAAGCAACCAGAAATATCAACATTATCTCCAGAAGAACTAAAAAAATACAAGACAAAGTTTGTTAGGGTAGTTAAAAGAATTGCAAGAAGCACAGGCAGAGAAAACAGTTAAAAAAAAGTCGCAGAAACAATAGAAGAAAAAAGTAAAATACAAGAGGTAATTGATTACATTAACAGACAAAAAGATATTAATATACCTGCTGAACGCACAAGAGAATTTGCTGAAATAATTATGAAAAGAGATTTTGAAAAATTAGCAAGTATAGCGAAGGAATATATCCCTACTGATATGTTCAAAGGTTTTATCGAGTTTTATGTTAAAGAATTAGAGCTTGATAACATTCAAAAGATGGCCAGAGGATGAGTATACAAAGTTTACTAAAGTATTAAATCGTAACATTGGAAAAGGATACAACACGTATCAAGTTTTAGGCTACGACTATGATGAAGATCTGTATTTGTTGAAACATTTTTTAATAAAATGCGTAATGGAGTAATTGCACCAGTAGTGATTGAAGCTGTAAAACAATACAGAGTTCGTAAAGAAGAATATAAACAAATTTTTTATACTGTGCTTGAAAGATTTGAAAGAAACTGTAACAAAATTGAAGTTAATCGAAAACACGGTTTTGGTGTTCGAGTTTTTACATCAAACACCGAACTGGTTGACAGGCTATTGTTATTAATATCATCAAAAAAAGCAGGTAATTAAAGCACTGAAATTGACAACGAAATTGTAGATATATTAGATAATCTTAGATCGAGCATATTACTGACATCATCCGAGTACGAAATTTTACATAGTGATCTTATCAAACAACATTGATATAAATGTCAACAACATTATTACTCGACTCGTCACAAACAACGAGTGACAGCGCAAACTTTTGTCTGTTATAATCCGCCAATAATACTAGATTCGAATAAACAATATGAAATCGGATTGATTTCTGCCACAGTATGGCATTCTATGGCAAATGTAAAATTAAACGTCAGTGATGACTTTACATTTTATTCTGCTGGTTGGGTGTCAGAATACCACAGGGGGTGTATAATGTAACTGATCTCAACAAAATGATAAGAAAGCTGATTACAAAATACGCAGTCGCAGACAATTTTGAATTAACTCAAAACTATAATACGCTACGAGCCAGAATCACATTAAAAAATAATCTGATAATCGATTTTTCACCAGCAACTAGTATCGCATCATTATTTGGTTTTAAAAACCAACAATACGGCAGTATTACAGAACAAAGTATATCGTATGATGGAGATTTACCAGTTAACATAACAGAAGTGAACACAATATTGATCAATTGCTCTATTGCAGCAGGGTCGTATTTGGCGTTAGGGAGCCAAGGTCAAACAATCTATAGTTTTTCACCAGATGTCCCGCCTGGTGCACTGATGCAAATTACTCCTCGACAAATAATATACTATCCGATTACTCCTGAAAATCGAATAACCAGCATAACAATGCAACTAACAGATCAACCAGGACGACAAATAGATCTTAACAATGAAATTGTCATGTATTATTTACAACTACGCGCGATCACTTCATGATTGTAAGTGTAAATTTTGTAAACCTAATTTAATAACAAAGATGAGACAAAAAAAGTTTATAGAAGAAAAATTGTGGGTGGATTTTTTGGAAACATATTTACAAAAATAGCTGAAAACATCCCAGGAAATATAGCGACAAATTTAACAGCTGGGTTCCAACCAAACAAATTATGAAATAATATTGTTATAAATTTCCTCGTACTTACGGTTGACAGATTTACATTTTGTTGGTTTACATAACAATATTAGATATTGTCATCGATCGTTAGAAATCATTAGGTTAAATATTTTGACAAATATAAAATCGAATTTTATATTTTTCTGTCGGTCTGGAATTCTAATGTTTATAAAGGGTTTTATCAGCCGCCAAAAGGACTGATTTTCATCTATTGAAAAATTAAATTTCAAAATTTTCTTTGTGATATGATATTTACATTATATGTACCAGTTGACGGTCTGCTGCAATTTTTTTTTTTTTTATCAACTACACCTACAATCTCGTTTTGTTCGTCGTCGTTGTCATCCTCTGTGTAATCAACAGAGTCGTGTTTATCTACGACTGTAGCATCTCCTACTGTAAAATTATCATCCGCGGTTATATCGCAGACGTAAATATCAGCCAGTCGTTTCATCAAATCCATATTATAATATATTTTATCTAGTTTATAATAATAATGACTAACGAGATAAAATATCATCAGAAAGTTAATATATTAAATTACCAAGAACTAGCGGAGGCCGTGCGAAAATGTTTGTCGGGGTATAGTTCTGTTGACGTTGTTGTTATGCAAGGTGATTCTAATAAGATTCTGCTAAGAGCGGCAGAAAAAAATAAACTTAATGACAGTGCATTTATAATACTGAAATTTAATAAAAATGATGTTTTAATATTTGCTCATTGTCTTACCAAAACCGAGCTAGAAAATATAATGAATCGTCGTATCTAAAGATGATTCTGTCAAAGGTTGATTGTGATGTTGCCGCATTTGTTATTCCATCTGCGACAAACTTAACTGTTGCCGGATTTATCTTGTAGTGTCTTGCTGCAGCTGTTATCGAAGGAAAGTCTAATTCCTCACCTGTACTAATGTTATATCATATTATTGGTTTAGCAGGACATCTGAAATTAATACCACCACCTCGTCCTCGTCTGCTGTTTTCTTGTTGAGTGACAAGTTCAAGGTTTTCTAGACGATTATCTGTTTTAATGCCGTTGACTTGGTGTATCACTAAACCATCGGATATAGGTCCGTTAAAAGTTTCGTAAACAAATCTGTGGTTATAATAACCAACTTGATCAGTTTGTGTTCCTCTGACACTTATTCTAAGATATCCACTGTTTTGCAAATTACCTAATACTTTTTTCGTTTGGATATTTCGAATAATTCCTTTATCATTCGCCTCGTAAAAATCAAATACGGGATGAGGTTGAAATTCATCTTGCAAAGACAAGTTTTCAATGTTATCATCAGTAACTGCGCCGTTGACATGATATACTCGTTGTCCAGCTAGTATGTCTCTGCAAAACAAAGTGTAAATAAAATCTTTCCTAAACATTTCAACTCTCTCAGCATTATCACCTTTAATGCTGATCTTATAACCGGCTGGTGTTGATTTACCAAACGGCTGTCCGTATTCGACGTGAATCACCGACCCTAACATATTTCCCGCGTATAAGTTATACTTGGGATGAACATAATAATATTCTTGCTCGCTTGCGCTTGTCAGATTTTGTTTCATTATAATATAAGCATTTTATATTTCTGATTGATTATTCAACTAGCGCGTGCGCAGTGTACGGTGAGATATTGATCGAATAATCAGTTAGAGATATAATATTACATTATATAACAATGCTGAAATTGCGAGATATTGCTAAAAAGAGCCTTATAGGAGAACCTACAAAAATAGCTACCGCTTTTACAGGATTTGACAACAGTTATAAATTTGATAATCAAAATATTTTAGCGAATTTTAACTCTACAAATTTGTTTCATCTTTTGCATCCGACTGTAAGGCGAGAACTTGCAGTGCATAAAAGTATCAAGCTAATATTGCAGTATCATGTTATTTTATCAAAGTTACATGCACCTAAAAAAAATATACTCGATATAATCTTTGAAAATGTAGATTTCGCAAACGATATTGCCGAACCATATTTAACAGCTAAATCACGAAAAATATTAGCTGGAACAAATATTTCATCAGTCGCCAATGAAATACATCAGGAAATATATTTTTAAAAAATGGAGGAATTTACTGCATCAGGATCAGGTTGGAAATTCGAAATGGTAAAGAAGTTTTGTTTCACACAGTAAAATATAACGTATTTCGCGCTAGTTCTTACTTTGATCTCCCTCAAAAAGTTAGAAACAAAAAATGTTGCATAAACGGAAAGAACTTTGATAACAGATGTTTCCAGATGGCCATTCTTTCTGCGACGTTTCCAGCAGAAAAACACGCTGATCGCGTTGAGAAATATTTTAGTCACGTATCAAAATTAAATTTTAATGGCATTGACTTTCCAGTTGCAGAAAATAAAATACCAAAGTTTGAAAAGCAACATAATATCGCAGTTAATATATTTGGTTTTGACGAGCACGAAAACATTTATCCAAGGTATATTTCAGAAAAAGCTTCGCAATCAACAATAAACTGGTTGTTTTATGGGAATCATTACGTTCAGATATGTGGGTATGTGAGAAAGCTTGCCAGTAGCTTCTCGTGGGTCGGTGGTTCTTTCCGGGGTTTTCCCGGGTTCTTCCTCCACCATTAATACTGGCTGCCATGTATATCCTATCGTGTGCTGAAAAATGGCGTTAAACCCTACAACAACAATGTTCGGCTAAAAAACTTTAACAGCCTAGTTGGCAGACAATATAATAAAAATAAAAATAAGAAATATTTTCGCAACCGTTGTTTTTCAAGGTTTTTCTAAAGATGAAAATCTGCAAGAGCATCTTAAATACTGTGTTATTGTTCAAAGAATAACAATGCCAGGAGAAGAATAAAAAATATTAAAATTTCAAAATTATAATCATAAATTAAATATTCCGTTTATTATTTACGCTGATTTCAAGTGTCTCTTGTTCCAGTGGCAGGCGCAGAAAATGATCCAAATAAAACAAGCACCAGAAAAATACAATACAACAACATGTTCCCTGTGGAGCAGCTTATAAAGTAGTTTGTACAGAGGTAAAAATCCTCCCGTGTGGTTACAAAAAATTTAATAGACGATGTTAATAAAATTTTCAACAGATTATCTAAAACAGCTCCAATAAAAATAACATCCAAACAACAACTTGATTTTTATGAGGCAGTTAATTGTCATATCTGCAAGAAACTTCTGCCTGAGCAAACTTCAGGCGATAAAGTGCGCGATCACTGTCATCTAACCGGCCGATATCGCCGAGCAGCACATAATAATTGTAATTTGAAATTTCATGCGCAAGATTTTATTCATGTCGTTTTACACAATTTTATTGGTTATGATAGTCATATCATTTTCGAAGCATTTGGCTATGAGAAAATTAAACTAAAATTAAATAATGTAATAAAATGTATTTCAAACAATTTTGAAAAGCATATGTCAGTTACGCTTGGCAAATTCCGTTTCATCGACAGTCTGCAATTTATTGCAGCACCATTAGACGAGCTCGTAAAAGGTTGTAGCAGTTTCAGTAATTTAAAAAGTTGCTTTGGTGAAGACTACGTCTCTGACAAAAAAGGTGTCTTTCCATAAGAGTATCTCGGCGACTGGAGCAGATTTGATGAAACTTATCTTCCTAACTAAGATAAATTTTACTCACAGCTAAAAATGAAAATATTACAGATGACGATTACAAATATGCACAGGAAATTTGGAATAAATTTGGTTGTAAGACACTTGGTGATTATCATGATTTATATTTGTAAACAGATGTATTATTACTAGCAGATGTTTTCGAGAGCCTTTGTAAAGTTAGTCATGAAAATTATGGATTAGACCCATGTTGGTATTATTCTGCACCAGGATTGTCATGGGATGCTCTGCAAAAAACAAGCAGAATAGAATTGGATCTCTTAACTGATGTTGATATGTTTAATTTTATTGAAAAAGGAATTCGCGGCGGAATTAGCATTATAACAAAAAAATATGCAGTTGCCAATAATAAGTACTTAAAAAATTACGATAAAAATTTACCGTCAAATTGTATTATTTATATTGTACCTAATAATTTGTACGGTTATGTTATGTCAGAGCCAATGCCGTGTAGTGGATTTCTTTGGATAACTCCAGATCAGTTTCTTAAAGAAACTGATAAAGATTTACCAGAAAATGTCAGTTATTTTGTTGAAGTTGATCTCGATTATCCTAGTTCGTTACATGATCTATATAACAACTATTTGTTTTGTGGAGAGTCAGTGATGATCGATTATAGTTTTATCGCCTGAACAGGCAATGACAACAGCAAAAAATTTCGATCGTTAATAAGCTAGTTCCAAATTTGTTAAATAAAAGAAATTACGTGATACATTACAAAAATTTAAAACAAGCAGTAGATGCTGGACTAATTCTGAGAAAAGTTCATCGCATGTTAAAATTTAATCAGTCACTGTGGATGGCAGATTATATTGATTTAAATACCAAACGTCGTGCTATTGCTAAGACTGACTTTGAGAAAAACTTTTTCAAGTTAATGAACAATTCCGTGTTCGGTAAGACGATGGAAAATATCAGAAAGCGAGTCAATATTGAAATTGTAAATGATTAAATCGCAGAAATAAATTAGCCAACGATGACAGTTTTGTCAGTATGAAAATATTTAATGAAAATCTTGTTGCAATACAGTGGCAAAAGACAAATTTAAAGTTAAATAAACCGATTTATGTTGGTGCAGCTGTACTTGATATATCAAGATGGCTAATGTACGACTTTCACTATAATTTTACCAAAAAGCAGTGGCCAGATTCAGAGTTGCTATTTACTGACACGGATTCACTTGTTTATAACAAAATGTGAAGATGTTTATCAAGATATTTATAACAATAAAAATTGATTTTATTTATCAGATTATCCAAAAAGTAGATGATTTCATGATGATGCAACTAAAAAAGTCATCGGCAAGATGAATGATGAATTTATGTTTGCACCATTAGGGAATTTGTTTGACTAAGAAGTAAAATGTGCACTGTAATTTTAGATGACAATAAGCTGACAAAAAAGCAAAAGATATTCCTCATGGATATGTAAAAACTGTATGAAATTTGATGATTTTAAAGCAGCGCTAAACACCTGCACTAATTTTATTAAAACAGATGTTATTAGAACAAATCATCACAAACTTGAAACAGATAAAATTATAAAATGTGGACTAAGTAATTTTGATGATAAGAGATATTGTGAGGATGGAATTAATACGTTAGCTATTGGACACTATGCAATCAACATCTTTAATTAATTTTGTGTAAATTTTATAAATAATGTTTGAAAATTTAACATTAGTCATTGGAGTTAGTAGCAAAGTTTAAAAATTAATGATTAATGGCCAGCAATTATCAGTTGAATTTAATGATGAAATTTTAGGTATTTGTTTTAGTAAATTTGATAAAATAAAACTCTTGCTTATCAAATCAGATAGCAGCAAATATTTTGATTATCTTGAAAAATTGAGAGATGAGCTTATGCTGAAATACAATAATCTTCATGATCCAATCAGTCAAGAGAAATACATGAAAATAAATACTGACCTGAACCGGTCAAAGATTTTTGCAAAAGGTGGTAAGTATGTTGTCACCAGGATAGCAATAAAAGAGTTTTTTGAATGTCATTGAAAAGTAAGCGGAAAAATTAAATTTTATTTGTATAAATATGATAATGAATTATTTCTGATATCTACTGTCGATATTTTAATAATAGGTGAAGAAGTTCTTTAAAAATAAGAAAGGGAGATAAACTTACCTGCTCACGTACAGATCCACTTGCAGAATGACCACGAAGAAAAATTCTGGCCGTCTTTTATAACATTATTCTGGAAATTCCATGATGAGTCATTCTGCAAATTCCCTGATCTTTAACCTGACAGAGTTATATATGTTCCAGAATGCTTTGGAAGTTCTTTGATGAATCATTCTGGAATTACATATAGGTGTTATAGTAGTAATAGAAAATGAGTCATTTCTAGATCAGAGACCCCTTACCCGGACAAAATATATTTTGTCAAAAATATGTTTTGGAGGGGGAAGGGGTCTCTGGGCTAGGAACCTCATTTTCTATTACTACTGTATATGCTTGCTTATAACTAGGGTCCAAATGCAAACCAGGGAGCATGTTGTATATGCTTGCTTATAACTAGGGTCCAGATGCAAAGCAGGGGTCATGTTGTATATGCTTGCTTATAACTAGGGTCCAAATGAAAACCAGGGGCCATGTTGTATATTCTTGCTTATAACTAGGGTCCAAATGCAAACCAGGGTTCATGTTGTATATGCTTGCTTATAACTAGGGTCCTAATGCAAACCAGGGGTCATATTGTATATGCTTGCTTGGGTCCTAATGCAAAGTAGGGGTAATGTTGTATATGGTAGCTTATAACTAGGGTCCAAATGCAAACCAGGGGTCATGTTGTATATGCTTGCTTGGGTCCTAATGCAAAGTAGGGGTAGTGTTGTATATGCTTGCTTATAACTAGGGTCCAAATGCAAACCAGGAGTCATGTTCTATATGCTTTCTCATAACTAGGGTCCAAATGCAAACCAGGGGTCATGTTATATATGCTTACTTATAACTAGGGTCCAAATACAAGCCAGGGATCATGTTGTATATGCTTGCTTATAACTAGGGTCCAAATGCAAACCATGGGTCATGTTATATATGCTTGCTTTCAACTAAGGTCCAGATACAAACCAGGGAGCATGTTATACATGCTTGTTTATAACTAGGGTCCAAATGCAAACCAGGGGTTATGTTGTATATGCTTGCTGATAACTAGGGCCCAAATGCAAACCAGGGGTCATGTTGTATATGCTTGCTTATAACTAAGGTCCAAATGCAAACCTGGGGTCATGTTGTATATGCTTGTTTATAACTATGGTCCAAATGCAAATCAGGGGTCATGTTGTATATGCTTGCTTATAACTAGGGTCCAAATGCAAACCAGGGGTCATGTTGTATATGCTTTTTTATAACTAGGGTCCAAATGCAAACCAGGGGTCATATTGTATATGCTTGCTTGGGTCCTAATGCAAACCAGGAGTCATGTTGTATATGCTTGTTTATATCTAGGGTCCAAATGCAAACCAGGTGGCATATTGTATATGCTTGCTTATAACTAGGGTCCTAATGCAGACCAGGGGTCATGTTGTATATGCTTGCTTATAACTAGGGTGCAAATGCAAACAACATAGACTCTGATATATAAACCAAGGTAATGGGCCATTGGCTGTCAGTCATTCGTATAGAGCAAGGTAATGATTCATTGATTGTTGTCAATCATTCATATAGAGCAAGGTAATGGTTCATTGACTCTTGTCAGTCATCCGTATAGAGCAAGGTAGTGGTTCATTGACTGTTGTAAGTCATCCATATAGAGCTGGCAATGGTTCATTGACTTGTTGTCGTCAGTCATTCTTATAGAGCAAGGTAATGGTTCATAGATTGTTGTTGTTGTCAGTAATCTGTATAGAGCAAGGTAATGGCTCATTGATTGTTGTCATTGTCAGTCATTTGTATTGAGAAAGGTAATGGTTCATTGATTCTTGTCAGGCTATGAACATCCTTAACATTGACAGTGTTTTCCACACTGAAATCCTTTCCAGATACTAAAAATTCCAGATTATTTTATAACCATTTTGAAACTTTTGACAGTTCTCAAAGGAGGCTGCTCTGATGCTCTTCTCCAAGAAATTCTTTGGTCACTTTCTTTGGATGTAGTAGCATCCTCAAATTTGTTTACCTGTTGAAACACAGCTGTATGTTTCTTTGGCATAAAAGCTATTGAAATACTTCAAAAAAAACCCTGTAGACATGCATTACAAGATTTGTCAGCTGCCCAGTCATTTTTCTGATACCTCGCATTGATATACTCTTTGACTTACTGCAGGTTTATGTTCATGTCCATTTCATTTATTGATTTATCACTCAGTTTCATCAATTGAATGGATATTTTCATTTATTGATTTATTACTCAGTTTCATCATTTGAAGGGATGTTTTCATTTATTGATTTTTTTACTCTGTTAAACACATCAGTTAAATGGATGTTTTCATTTATTGATTTATTACTCAGTTTTAAAAAAAATCAACTGAATTGAATTTTTTCATTTATTAATTTATTACTCAATTTCATCAATTGAATGGATGTTTTCATTTATTGATTTTTTACTCTGTTTTCATCAATTGAATGGATGTTTTCATTGATTTATTACTCAGTTTCATCAATTGAATGAATGTTTTCATTTATTGATTTATTACTCAGTTTCGTCAATTGAATGAATGTTTTCATTTATTGATTTATGAGTTTCATCAGTTGAATGGATTGTTTCATTTATTAATGTATACTCGCTTATATTTTGAGTCCAACTGAAAACAACATAGATCCTAATCCTCCATAGCATAATGCACCTGCAGATCAGGGTCTATGTTGTTTATCATGTTACTGATAATGAGACTCAAACTTCAGGGTTGAAACAGGAAATCATGGTGATACGTGTTTTTCAAAGAAAGATTTCTTTTTTCATGATTTGATGATCAGTCATGCCTGATTTTGTATTGATATCAAACTTGTTATACAATGGCCTTGTTATGTCCGTAAGTAGGAAGAGGAAATTAAAAATATACATAGCATACATGTATATATTTCAGTAAACATAAAATAGCAATCAGAAAGCAGGCCATTAGGTCAGGAATTTTCAGATCTGCTTATACAATCCAGTCTTTCACTAAATATTGACAGGAAACAATTTTCATTTCACATCAAGACAAGTAGAAAATATGTTGAAAAATAACTGTTTTGTTGAATTATTTCAAAATGTTTATTTATGTATATCAGTTAGAAATTAACTAATATATGACTCCAATAAATGAATACAAACTTTATTAATTCAGTGTAGGTTTTTCTTTTGTCTTCATAAAATCATGAATTTATTTGATAATTTAATACATAATATAAATATAATGTATTTTTTAGTGCCATAATAAATTGCTTAAAATGGTTAGAAAGGTTGTGAGACTGGGCTAAAGTTTTACAAAATGATGGAGAAGTTTAAACAAACAATAGCTTCTAGGTAGATAATTAATGGCTGAAAATATGGACTTTCTCTTCCAACTCACCCCCCCCCCTTTAAAATTGAAATGCCAGCCTGCATTATAATAAGATATCATTGGTTATAATGCTGGTATTCATAAGTTTTACAGTCCACTTGGATGAATGCACATGCCTAATTGAGATGATTTGGACAGTAACTCTCAGTATCAAATCTTCTTTCAAAAAATGCAGATATTAGCATGAATCTCATGTGTGGTTTTTTGCTCACTCTCGTGAGTTCCCAGGAGGGGCAAAAAAGGTAGAATGTGGTCAAATTTCACTGACATGTGATGTTTGTAAAAGAATTTTTTTTCTTTCACAAAACTAATGAGCTATTTACAAGGCTTGCCATTGTGAATCCTCACATTTTTTGGGTCCTTCAACCATATTGACCTTGACCCAGGGTTGTAATCCCTTACCAATTACTATCATTTGTGTCCTTTCTGTTACAAACACATGTGTTACAAGATTGGTAAAGAAATATTTAAAAATATCATTGTAGTGGCAGTTTGTATATATTGTGTATATTAATCCAATCCTGGGACCCAGACCTAAACAGTCATACTCCACCTTCAGATGGACAGCTGATTTATCTTTATTTGGTAAATTTCCACTTAGTGCTTTAGCAGGAAAAAGAGTTATAGATAGACTGATCTCTCTGTTTTAAATGGACAGACTGATCACTCTGTTTCCAATGGAGAAACTGATTACTCTGTTTTAATGGACAGACTGATCACTCTGTTTCTAATGGACAGACTGATTGCTCTGTTTTTAATGGACAGACTGCTCTTTTTCTAATGGACAGACTGATCTCTCTTTTTCTAATGGATAGGCTGATCACTCTGTTTATAACGGACAGACTGATCACTCTGTTTCTAATGGACAGACTAATCACTCTGTTTATAATGGACAGACTGATCACTCAGTTTATAATGGACAGACTGATCACTCTGTTTCTAATGGATCGACTGCTGTGTTTCAAATAGCTGCTGTATCAACTGGATTTAAACTTATATAGATTTTGTCTTCAATGCAGGAGTACCAGATATTTGATGAAAAGGGGACAAATATACATGAAACTTTTGCGGTGGAGTTAATAAAGGTATATCTGCTTCATCCTGCTTCACCATGTGCTTCATCCTGCTATGCCCAGGATTCATTTACAGAATTTTACACGCTCTGCCAGTTTGGATATTTGCATATATGTAGTTTGTAATGTAAATTTCTGGTGTGTTTGCATAACATTTTTAGTAGGCTTGCTTATTCAAATACATTACCTGATCATGATATCTTAGTAGAACTACTACTACCAGTATATATTGTCTTCTCAGTTTTGTCTTATATACATAGATAAAACAGGTGGAACACAGTATATCTTCTCTCACCTGGAATCCCAGAGGATGTGTGGGAGTCTGTTTCCAGGATGGCATGCAGCTTAAACAGAGTTGCCCAACATACTCTGACCAATGCCATAACAGCAGTTGTGAACTTACAAGTGGCAGAATGAGATGCAGTGGTCTCTACCTACACCTTTTTGAAGACCATCAGAAGGCCAAGCTTTATATGCAAACTTCATCTAATCTCATATTTAATGGTCATGTTGACAAAATCCACAAACGAGCCACCAAGGAGACCAATTTCCCTTCCTCAAATTTTCAGATACAGCAGAGGGATTTTCAAGGCAATCAACAAAAGTATAGAAAAGATGCCCCTAGGACACAAACCACTGGGAAGCAGACTTATGAAATCTACAACTGTCAAAAACCACTGTTCTTCCAAGCAAAAGTGGATAAGAGACAGAGAAAGTGTGTGATCATTTTTGGCAGCATTTCTGACCATGAGAGCCTTCCTATCTCAAATAATGATATGATTTTCATGTCACCTTTATGATAGATCCAGGCTCCAATTCTTCACTGCTGAATGGAACAGGAGATGCCATTACCAACTAAGGACCTGTCATGTGGTTTCCGAGGGACTCTGTGCACTTCCTTCTTTCAGTGCACCAGCTCTTTTGTCCAGGTTTCACCATGTCATCAACCTCAGCATGTTCAGTGAATTCATTTTGCACCTCTTGGTTCACAATGAAAACACCATAATGGGTTGTAAATGCCATCCAGGAGGGATACTTCACAATGAGTGTGGACTTGCCTGGAAGATGTGTATCTTTAAGTCCCTATTCACTCTGCTTCCAGGAAGTTCCCATGATTCGCCTACAAAGACACATTTTACCAGTTAGGGTATTCCCAGTTGGACTCTGCATCAGTCCCCGGGTTTTCACTCAATTGATGGATTGGGAAATGGCCCATGTTTGGATCACTTCCTTGGCAACTACCTGGACTACATTCTACAAAAGCATTAGGTGAGTAATATCGTGGAGTAAGACATGATATCTCTTGTTGCCTTCCTTGTCAACATTGGGTTCCTTGTCAACAAGGACAAATCTGACCTTGTACCTTCTCAACATTTTGTTCATCTAGGTATAACACTCAAGAAACAGTGGGGGCCCCGAGTGGCCGAGTGGTCTAAAGCACTGTCCGTTACGGATCACTGCCATCTCACCTCTGTCTGCGTTGGTTCGAGTCTAAGATTCGGTGAATGTGGATATATGAGAAAGCTTGCCAGTAGCTTCTCGTGGGTCGGTGGTTCTTTCCATGGATTTCCCGGTTTCTTCCTCCACCATTAATACTGGCCGCCATGTATAGCCTATCGTGTGCTGAAAAATGGCGTTAAGCCCCACAACAACAACAACAACAACAACAAGAAACAGTAGGACTGCCTCAGGAACAAGCATTGAAAATCAGTCAGTCAGTACAGTGGCGACTTGGGTGGGTATAAGCAAATATGGGATGGTCTACCCACTTGAGAATTCCTTTGTCTG
Organism: Megalonaias nervosa; assembly: GCA_016617855.1. Classification (NCBI taxonomy): domain Eukaryota; kingdom Metazoa; phylum Mollusca; class Bivalvia; order Unionida; family Unionidae; genus Megalonaias; species Megalonaias nervosa. The sequence goes on along the minus strand of JAECUM010093468.1, from coordinate 48,596 downwards.
CTGGGTTTGCACAATGTGGCAGCTGACTTCTTAGTCCTAGTATGTCTATTTATGCATTGCAGCAGATGATTTTGTTGTCCAAATTGAGGCAGAGACTTTGCTCATTTGACCAACTTTTCACAGTCTGCACAGTTATATAGTCCTATCTCAGAGGTATGGGTAACCTATCTTGGCAAACGTTAAGTATACCTCTGAAGAACAACTTCTGAAAATCACAATCTGTATGATATGAGCATAGATCACTGAGGAGCACACCTCCTTCCATCATTCTAGGAAGCCAGTCGAGTGTGGCCCCCTCAGGGTTGTCATTTACATATCAACATTCTTAAGATGAAAGCCATTTTGAAAGCTTTTCAACGGTGATGGGAGATTCTACATGGGAAGGGAGTTCTCATTCTGTCTGACAACTCCACTGTGGTAACTTATCCCAAACGGTAAGGTGGAACCAAGTCCCCATGGCATCTTCAATGTCAAATCCATGTCTTACATTCATCATATTCAAGTCTGATTAAATGTATTAGCGAACTTGTTCCAGAGGAATCAACTACTACAGTTGGAATGGTCTCTTCATTCCTCAGTTTTCATTTGAATGTGTGCCAGATGGGATTGATATAAGACCTACTTCCTCACTACATTAGCAAACGGCAGGCAGAATCAATAAAATCCATGCTCTATCAGTGGAATCCAACTTAATGTACATGCAGTTCCGACAAGAAACAAGAGTATTCTCCAGTCAGGATATCTAGAACATGTCTCACATACCATAGGGACTGGAGTTAGTCTCTCCAGGGTAAGGAGATGTATATTCCTCCACCTTGTACCTATTCTCAGAAGGTATAATGATTGAATAATGTATTTGAAGAAGAAACCAATTTTTTTTATGGTTAAATTTTTCCTCAGTAATAATTACCCAACCATAATACACATGCACCTCCCAGCTTCCCCCGCAGTTAAATCCATATAGAAATGCATTCTACCCGGAAGAATCTGAAGTATTCATGGGATATGGAACCAATCCCTGCATCATGGGGAGATCACTTTATGTAACTGCCACCTTTGTGGGCAGATAACTTTGAGCTTTTTAGCAAAAGAAGTGTTTGCTTGGGAGGGCTGGATTTGGGAGGTAGCAGTAGTTCTCCTAAGGTTTAATTGAAGAAACATTTTTTACTAGAACAAATTGATTTTCTTGATATTCTTTCAGCCATCTGATACTACTGCTACTAATGTAGTTCTGATATTGAACCTGCATCGGAATGACATGGTTCACTTAACGACTCCCTTGAAAAGCTCTATTGTGAGGTACTACTGTATTTTTTAGCGTTCTTTATTTCTACCAGGGTTTGATTTTTATGAAGAGTGATTCCATTTGCTGACAATGTCCAATTTGTTTGGTTATTTTGCTTCAAAATGTGATAGTTTGCTAGAAGAGAGATGGGGAGGGTTGTTGACAGAACTTGCTAAACTTTCTCAAGATCTGCCATGTTGATATCATGAGAACGGTGTGTATCCTGTCTGTCCACTTTTGCAAAATAATAATCACAATCTGCCCATTTATCTTGCAGAAAGATTCTGGTACAACTTATATTTTTTGATAGGAATTATAGTCTGTGATGAAAAAAATTACCTGTATTTATCTATTTATGTAGATTTCAGTATATTTAAATATTTTTTAAAAGGTATTACAGCATTTTTGTCATTTGTTAAAAATTTTATTTTCATGAATTTAAATACATTTTTCTATTCTAGTGATAAAGATCTTTCTTTAAGATATGTTTTGGAATTTCTCCGTTGTATTTAATATTCATATAAATTCTAATGTGCAACTTTCATGAATCTAACTTATTGGATATGTTGTTATGTAATTAAGTAAAAAAAATGTGCTTGACATTGTCTTCAGCAGCCTTTACCTTAGCATTTAATCAGGACTGAAATTGCACAAAGTTCATAATCCAGAATAAGTAGCTCTACAGGGATTTACAAATTTTATGAAATTCAGCTTGCTCAAGGCATGCTGACTTGAATTCCTCCATGGGATATTGATCTTACTCCAAAAAAAATAATAGCCCAACATGAGTACACAAATAAGATAAAATAAAATGTTGGATATTTTAAGAAAATCATATTTATTTTAACTTTTGTTTTCTTTTTATAATTTTTTACAGATTTCATAGCATGATACTGGTTATTTTTCTTTTAAAATAGGTTCATTAGAGCTAGAAACTTAATCAGATTTCACCTAGGTATGATCAACTTCATTAACAATAATTAAAGCTACACTGTTTGAATGTAATAATTTATTTATTCTTACCACTGAAGAATTAGTGAAGTCTTATTTTATCCATTTCCTCATGAGTTATATTCTATTCATGTTAAAGTCAGCAGTATCCATCAATATTTAAAAAGCTGACTTTTCAGATTGAAAACATTGACTTTTATCAATTTAATTGTTAGCCAAGCAGTTAATTATGTATTGGTCTTCTATAATTAACATGTAAACAACAGATCATAAACATGGCTTTTGAGTGCTACATTTTTGGAACATCGATTATGCTTTGAATGAAATCCTCCTTAGATGTGAATGCCTTTCATTTCCAAACACACCTGTTAAAAAAATCTCATGAATTATATTATTAACAGTTAACATCTACTCATCTTAAAATTGGCGGCATGCATAAAATCAATCTTTGATCAGCCAGTTGTTAAGCTCACAAACTGGCCAGGGCTAGATTAGAACCTAAAATTTGGTGAATCCCTGATAGTTACAGATATTATGTTTAAATTATAACTGATAAGTTAAAATATAAATGACATGATTGATGAAAGAGACTGTGACTTGTTATGTAATAAAAGAATGTCATACAAATAATCACTAAATAAGGGTGCTGATATATGTATTTTGTTGAAATCACAGGGTATAAAAATTGCAGAACATGTATTTAAAGCATTAGGAATGGAGCACTGCCTCTTTTTTACTCTACTGTTTTTTACTTGCCCTCGTGCAAGTAACTTGGAACCTTCAGCCTGCCCAAGTCAAATTTGAGCTTGTCCCTGGGGGGTGTGGATTTGTAAATCCCTATACTATAACCAAGCACAGTTCCATACTCCAAGTTAAACAGCACTATAGCCTAGCAGAGTTCACATTCCCAGCTTAGAGTTCACATTCCCAGTTTACTAGTGCTTCACCTCCATTAGCAATGGTGGTACACAGTGTGGCCGACCTCTCTGTCACAAGCTTGAAAAGTTCTCACCCTTATCTCTCATCCCAGAAGGGGTAAATCACCCCAGTTAAGTTATTTTATATTTATTCAATTTGTTTTAGATTTAAAGGAAAAGTCGTAACAGATTTGATCCAAATAGCCAGTACTAACAAATACACAAATAGGTTAATAACATAAATACAACAAACAGCACCACAATTTTCTGACACATATCAAAAGGACAACCATATATCGATCCCTGGCAAGAATCACTAAAAATACTTAAAAAGGATGAGGAAACCAGCTGAAAGGTGTAATGCCTGAGGGAGAGAGTACAAGCTGTTTCTGAAATACAATTTAGGCTTGGGATGGAATGAATGGAAGCCTCGTAGTGGAAATCGAAACCTGTATATCCCTATTAAAAAGAAAGAAAGAAGAACCTGAATAAAAATGTGTAAATAAATTTTATGTGATCAAAATTCTTGATGATTTTTTTAAATATACCCACAAGTATAGATCAGGGTGAGGTGGGGGGTGGTAGTGTGGTGAAACATACGGATATAAAAACCTTCTAACTTTTGATCTAATGCAGGTCACCTCAAAGGCCTACTAGTTAACAATAACTGGAGATCCAAGAAGTGTCCACACAAATAAATATACATAAATAATATTCATACACAGATAAGGAAACAGAGTATGCTCATAAATAATTAACAGATTAATGCTTATACAGCTAGAGGTGACATCTGTTAAAGATTTTAATTTCAGTAGAGCTCTAAGAAAGAGAGACAGATATTGAAGTGTTAGGTAAATATTGAACGATGGCTGATGCCTCCTCCCCATCCTTTTCTACTTCCCCCTTATTTTGGTGACAAAGGGTGAGGTCCACCTTAAGATAATATCCTGGCATCTCTCCTTAAATTATACATGGGGAACAAATTTGGAATTTCTCATTTTATGCAGAGATATTTAACCAGTGAATGAAGGTGCTGATAGAATAAATAAAATTGGTACAGAATCGTTGAGAGGACAAATTTCAAACCACTCAAGTTTATCACCTTGTGTAATATTTTTAAAAAACTTATAGAAGAGGACTTGGTGTTGTCAATAGTTTTCCTTCTTCACTTGCAAAAACAAGTAACTGTGGCGATAGCAGTCTTCGCATCTGCAGGAAGTACAGGTGATAGATTTTGTTGGTATTCATCCTCATTCCCATGCCTTGGATTTGTTATAGATGAGATTTTCTTTGCATGACGCAATTGCAGTATTTCTTCTGTTTTGAAGATACCATTGTAATTGTCTTCCAAGTTTAAGTGAGACATGAAATTGGTCATAAGATGTTTTCAAAGCATACATGCCATGAAAAACAATGGGACTGGTGGCTAGAGTGAGTTAAATGGAGCCACCATTAAATGGCATAAAACATTGAATAAACTTGCTGACAACAAAACAGGTAGTCTGATTGAAAGTATTTTTGTTATCTTGTCATCGATAAAAATTGCATATGAATTTATGATAACTATATGCCTATCTGTGATCTGCATACTGGATATACAACCAAGAATGTCAACATACATAAAAGGGCACCACCTACTTTCCAAAGATGGAAAGACCATCAAGTTTGTATGTATATCAATATGTATTGTATCTCAGTTTGTGTATCATGAATCGTATCAATATGCAGCACAGGTGTATTGTTCACCCTAAACAGTATGTTAGTGGTTTGAGTGGATATTAGGGCATTTCATCCTGGAAGGACACTGCACTGCAAACCACATAGAAAGATGACAGAGGAGACTGAAGAAGAAGAAAATGAGCCATGTGCTTCTGGCTATTTTTACATTGATTCAGACATTCCAGGAAATGCAGGCTGCCAACAGAATTCAACAGCAGTAGGGTGGAGTAACCTGACCAAAATATGAAAACATCCACAACATAGACAGCACACAAGCCCAGTTGAAGGAACACCTCATTATTGGGATTTTGGACATATCTTCAACTACACAGATGTAGCTTCTCATTTGTTACATTAGATTAAAATTATGAAAAATGTAATAATATCTTTCTAAATTCAAACTCAGAGTCTTCTACCTTTGTTTTCGCTTGCAGAAAAGTGTAGACTGTCTAAACCTTTGTGATGGGACATATTAAAACCAAGGATTTCATGTGGGAATCACGCCCCTTATCTAGCATAACCAATCCAGGTTAAATATCTTTCCCGCCTTTAATAACTAGGCACCAAATTTGTAGTGTGCGTGACCTCTAAATTCCCAAATAACTAATTCTGGAAAATCTCAAATCTGACAATTCCAATACAAGATCAGTCTGTCTGACGGTTAAATAAATGAATATTTAATTAAGAATCGTTTCTCTCCTGACACAAAACAGTGCAGTATTGTGATTTAAACACACACCAGTCCCCATAAATCTAATTAATCTAGATCGACAGAAATTTGCACCCTTACATGTGCTTTGACTTAAAAAAAATGGGTATAATTTTTGTAGTACATGTATTTTCATTTATTTAACATGCGCAAGTAACCACATGTCCTGATTACTTAGCTGCATCAAATATGTATCAGTTAAACTTCTGGAAAGTAAAAGATTAAGTCAGCATACACTTAATATTTATTTTAATATTGACTTATTTGAAAGCAAATTAACATATATTCCATTAAGATACAGACGATAATCACTGTACTTGTGTTCTCTAATTAGTGTTGCTGTGTAAAAGTTATTTTTCTTTGGTGACAATTTCCTATCAACCCACTACAAATTTTACCAGGAATTTCAAAATTGGCTATAGTGAACACAGATTTAGTGAAACTTTAATAAGCCAAACATTATTGGGACCAAAATGCCATCAGATGGTACAGAAATTTGTTTAGCCTTAGAATAGCTTTATTGTCATATATTATCATTCATGTGTGATGATGTTGTGGAGGAGATGGGGATGCAGAGGAATTGGTAGGTAAGTTTCATTATCCTTGAGTACACAGTGCAGGTAATTTGCTGTCTTTGATATTTCAGATGACACCACTACAGGTAGCCTGTCTATACGGACACGCTGAGATAGTTGGGTTGCTGTTATTACGTGATGCACAGGTTCTCTTGGAAAAGCAGCCTGCATGGCATGAGAGTTCCCCATTCTACATCGCTTCCCAACATGGTCACAAAGATGTTATCACAAGACTTCTTGAAACACATGCAAGTGAGTTGTAGATAGTTTGAAATACCATTTGGAAGATCTGTGAGTGTAGCAAATAATCTACAATGGAACCACATATACCTGCATTTCATTCATTATGATTATTAGCTGTGAATTGTAGTGCTCATAGAACCTGTATTGGGCTTGGAATGGAGACAAGGAAATAACAATCAAGGTGTTACATTATTATTTTTTTTTTTTTTTGAGGTTCTGCTGAGCCAAATAATGTAACATCAAGCTTCCTTGTCTGATATATATAGCAGGTTGCTGAGAACTGTTAGAACATGCATATCCTGAGCCGACTGATATGAGATAAGCAGCTAATGTTGGAAATTAGTTGAAATTTACACAACCAATCAACCATCAGTTTAAATGTTTAGGATATATTTTCTATATTTGTTCATAATTCTTGCATACTTAGTGATGGTTAAGTTGCTTGTATCCTCAAAAATCAAATTGTTGTTTTATTCAAAGTGCCAATTTTGTTTAACCAGTACTTGTTCATCCAAGCTGATTATGTGAACTTATGGCTTGGGGTTGGGGGTGGAATTTCATTGCTCAAAGCCTGTGGTATGTTACTAAGAAGAGTTTATGTTTCCAATGTAAGGAACTTTGTATATTTTGCACTTCTGGCCTTTTTACTTTGAAAGGTCAGTCACAGTTATGTGACAGGATGTAACTTAAATTCTGATTCTTGGAGGAAATGATTTGTCAGAGCATTTACCTTCCTTGTGTCATGTTGCCCAAGCATTTCAGATGCACAAATCATCTTTTTTAATGGATTGTATTCATGAATATATTTTAGTGGGTCTAAATTTTGTGGGTCTTAGATTACATGGTTTAGCATATAGTGACATTTTTGTTGGTACTTATATCCATGGATTTGCAGTGGGTTTCTACATAGGATCATTTTTTTTTTTTTATTTTGAAATTTATGACAGGTGGCTTGCAGCGACAAAGAAATCCACTAAAATTTAAATTTTCTTGGCAAGTTCCTTTACAATGATGGTTAAGATTTGCATGCTTACTAATGAAAACAGTACATGTATTTTAGTAAAATTGAATTATCTGGTAAAACATTGTACCAAAATATTGAAATGTAGGCAGGAAAAATCTGCTGTCTGCAACATAATGCTTAATTGTAATGTGGGAATAGTATGGTATATAGCTGGAAACTCTACAGATCCATATCTGCCATTGCATAATGTGCTGACAGATCTGGGTCTGTGAAATTTTGTGTTGACAAGAATATTTGCATGTCATTTTCTTTAGAATGCATAATGTGCTGACAGATCTGTGTCTGTGAAATTTTGTGTTGACAAGAATATTTGCATGTCATTTTCTTTAGAATGCATAATGTGCTGACAGATCTGGGTCTGTGAAATTTTGTGTTGACAAGAATATTTGCATGTCATTTTCTTTAGAATGCATAATGGGCTGACAGATCTGGGTCTATGAAATTTTGTGTTGACAAGAATATTTGCATGTCATTTTCTTTAGAATGCATAATGTGCTGACAGATCTGGGTCTGTGAAATTTTGTGTTGACAAGAATATTTGCATGTCATTTTCTTTAGAATGCATAATGTTGCCAAATAATAAAATTTCAGATGTGGGAGCTAAAGGGAGACCGTGTATAAGATGTGACTTTTCAGATCAGAGTATTTTGAAAAGACTAAAAGAAAGAGCTATGCCATCTCTATTTCACCACAGGAACAATTCTTATTGTTAGATACATGACTTGAATATAAATCATATTTTAAACTACTACATTTTGTTATTAGCCCAGTGACATTTGATTGCCAACCTAATAGTAGCAAGGAGTGATTTGTTTTTCTTGATTCGGGTAGGCTTTTAAAATTATGCAAAAAAAGACTGTTTGTTACTTACTTCTGTGCTAACAAGTTTTTTATTTGGCTCGTAGAGGGTCAAAAGAAATTATTTAATAAAGTTGTTCTACGCATTGAAGGTCGAATAACTTGAAGATGTTGGGAAACTGATCTTTATGACTTTGTTAATCAAGTGAGATAGATTTCATATTCAGTAAATAAAGGTCAAATCACATCTTAAAGATATAAGGGAGCTAATTCATGATAATTTTGGAATAACTGAATCAGTTTATGCTCGTAGCTTAGTTCGATGGTACAGTTGTGCAGGGGATGCAATTTTTGTTGTACCTGTTATTATTCCCATTGCCATGACATTTTTCTAGGCATTCTTTTTTGCTGTGTTGCTGTGTTGTAAAATTCTCCCTAATGTAGTCAACATAATTAAAAACTGGTAAAATATAGGATCTATATATTTTTTCCAAAGACAATTTTAATACTGTCTAAACAGGTTAATTTTCCCAGACTGTATTAGAAATTTTAGAATACATGTGCCAACTGGCATAACTAGTTAATATTATGCCCAAATGTTTGTACTGAGTAAACCTCAGATTTGTATTAGGATGGATGCTATGGTTCTACTTTCATGATATTAGCATAGATTCAATCTAATCTGGATTAAATATAACCTACCAGTGTCAGGACCATATATACCTTTTCAATATCTGAGTTCAAGATTTCATGAGCTAAGATTTCATTATGAGCCAAGACTTCATGAGCCAAGATTTCATCATTAGCCAAGATTTCATCATGAGCCAAGATTTCATGAGCCAAGATTTCATCATGAGCCAAGATTTCATCATGAGCCAAGATTTCATCATGAACCAAGATTTCATGAGCTAAGATTTCATCATGGGCCAAGATTTCATGAGCTAATATCTGATAGTCACCCACCATTTTTAATGTTGTATCACCAGGAAAGGGTCTGAGTGATGATTCTATATTCTTTACAATATCATTGATGAAAATTATTAATGGTCCCAAAATGGATCTCGGTTGGTGGTGGTGGGGATGTGAACTTTGATTAATAACTCACTGTTTTCTTCGCAGTAATTAATTTTCAAACCATGATGACAAATTTCCATGAACAAACTATATTGTTTAGTTTTGAGAGCAACCCTTTTTGCCAAAATCTGTTGAAAGCCTTGATAGTATAGAAGACAATGGTCCTAACCTCTTGCTGTTGTCTAGCATGAAACAAGTTTTATTGTATATGCCTGTTAACTGATGTTTCATTGAATCATCTGGTGAAAAATGTGATTGATTATGAGAAATTATATCATGTTGCACAATGTGGTTATATAAATATTTATATACATACTTCTCAAAAACATTAGATAAAGTACAAAGTTAAGATGTAGGTGGATGATAATTAGACAGCAGTTTTTAGAACCTATGCACAGACACTGTTTTCTAATTTCCAGTGATCTGGAAGCACTGAAGTTTACAATGAAATACTGAATATGCAGCACAGTGGATACTTGATTGATTTTGCAATTTTTGGGTTGGGTTGGTTACCAATTGATGAAGATTATTTGATGACACAGCAGTGAAATTTTGTTATTTAGAAGGAGACAGTTTTCATTAAAATCTCCCATTAAAATTAAATTGTCAGGATTGGTGGATTGAGCTGTTTCTGTACTTAATTCAAGTCACTCCCATACAGTCAAGGTCAGAAAAGTCCAAGTCTGACCTTGTAATTGCCAGAATATTTTTTGTTTTAAAACATAAGTAGCCATGTCACTGAAAGTGTAGTCCTATTATTCCGGAACATTTCAGACAGAGTCAAAATAGCTAGAACTTCATTATTCTATTTAAGTAATGTCTCAGTGGAAGCAATTCATTCAACTTTTTCTTTCACATTTACCTGTATCAAGTCAAGTTTCAGCCTAGGACTTTGTACATCAAGGTACACACTTTTAAGATGCTCTCTCCAGGTTTCTAGACCAAGTTATATAGGTTCTATCCCTTACAACAATAGACCAAGTTTAGGTTCTATCCCTGACAACAGTAGACCAGGTTTAGGTTCTGACCTTGACAACAATAGACCAGGTTTAGGTTCTGTCTCTGACAATAGTAGACCACAGTTAGGTTCTGTCCCTGACAACAACAGACCAGGTTTAGGTTATATCCCTGACAACAATAGACCAGATTTAGTTTCTATCCCTGACAACAATAGACCAAGTTTGGATTCTATCCCTGACAGCAATAGACCAGGTTTAGGTTCTATCCCAGACAGTAATAGACCAAGTTTGGATTCTATCCCTGACAGCAATAGACCAGGTTTAGGTTCTATCCCAGACAGCATTAGACCAAGTTTGGATTCTATCACTGACAACAATAGACCAAGTTTAGGTTCTATCCTTGACAACAATAGACCAGGTTTAGGTTCTGTGCCTGACAACAATAGACCAGGTTTAGGTTCTAACCATGACAACAATAGACCAAGTTTAGATTCTATCCTTGACAACAATAGACCAGATGTAGGTTCTCTCCCAGACAGCAATAGACCAAGTTTGGATTCTATCACTGACAACAATAGACCAAGTTTAGATTCTGTCCTTGACAACAATAGACCAGGTTTGGGTTCTGTGCCTGACAACAATAGACCAGGTTTAGGTTCTAACCCTGACAACAATAGACCAAATTTAAGTTCTATCCTTGACAACAATAGACCAGATGTAGGTTCTCACCCAGACAGCAATAGACCAAGTTTGGATTCTATCACTGACAACAATAGACCAAGTTTAGATTCTGTCCTTGACAACAATAGACCAGGTTTGGGTTCTGTGCCTGACAACAATAGACCAGGTTTAGGTTCTAACCATGACAACAATAGACCAAGTTTAGATTCTATCCTTGGCAACAATAGACCAGATGTAGGTTCTCTCCCAGACAGCAATAGACCAAGTTTGGATTCTATCACTGACAACAATAGACCAAGTTTAGATTCTGTCCTTGACAACAATAGACCAGGTTTGGGTTCTGTGCCTGACAACAATAGACCAAGTTTAGGTTCTAACCATGACAACAATAGACCAAATTTAAGTTCTATCCTTGACAACTATAGACCAGGTTTAGGTTCTGTCCCTGACAACAATATGCCAAGTTTGGGTTCTATCCCTGACAACAATAGACCAAGTTTGAATTCTATCCCTGACAACAATAGACCAGGTTTAGGTCCTAGCCCAGACAGCAATAGTCCAAGTTTGGATTATATCACTGACAACAATAGACCAAATTTAAGTTCTATTCTTGACAACAATAGACCAGGTTTAGGTTCTCTGCCTGACAACAATAGACCAAGTTTAGGTTCTAACCATGACAACAATAGACCAACTTTAGGTTCTATCCTTGACTACAATAGACCAGGTTTAGGTTCTGTCCCTGACAACAATATGCCAAGTTTTGGTTCTATCCCTGACAATAAACCAAGTTTAGGTTCAATCTTTACCAACAATAGACCAGGTGTAGGTGCTATTCCTGACAACAATAGACCAGGTTTTGGTTCTATCTTTGACAACAATAGACCAAGTTTAGGTTCTATCCCTGACAACAGGAGACCAGATTTAGGTTCTGTCCCTGGCAAAATTTATAGACCAGGTTTAGGTTCTATCCCTGACAACAATATATTAGGTTTAGGTTCTGTCCTTGACAACAGTGGAAGGATATTTTACCAGTACTATAAGAATAATACAACACTCAAACACCATATTGTTGGTAGAGAAAAATATAAGGCCGAATGATGTAAATATTTTTTAAGGTGTATCAAATCATACAAATAAACAGGTGGAATTGTATTGTTTTGATAACAAAGGTGTGGCATCAGGGCAGCTAACAGAAATTTGTAGGGATCATCTGATAGGGGTTTGGCTGCGACTTATCAACTTGGAGAGACTGTATAATGCTGACATATTTACATATTCAGATTATGTGATGGCAGGTCTGGGTTTATAAGATGAATATGGATTATGTGAATGTAGATCATTGCAGGCTTTTGAACAAAATCTACTGTGCTATTTTTTCACCGGTGACTGCCTGTGATGAAATTATCTCATTTCTAATGAATTTGCTGAAACAAATATGTCCACAATAACACAGTGAAGTACGCTCTTACGTGTCAACTAAAGTGTCTTATTTTCAGTGAATAGAGTGTGTTTGGAAGAGAAAATTTCATTGGCTCATTCAGTCAGCTTGAAGGGTCATATTGGCTCAACTTTTTGAGAAAAATTTACTTTTGGTGTAACAGGTTTATGCCTATTCATTAGAAATTAGGAAATGTCACAACCACCGGTGAAAAAGGATCAAAGCAGATTTTCAGCCATGGCATGCGATGATGGCATAGGTAAGTATGTTAATATAATACAGTGTTCTGGCTTTATAGCACTGTTCATTGGAGCCATATCAGTGACCTGTGTTATAAGTGATGGAGTCATATAATTGCTGTGCAATATTTCAACATGAATGTGTCTTGATAATGAATTACCACACCAAAATACAGTACAGTCAAATCTGTCACTTATGGCCATTTATAAGAAACTGCATAACTGGTCGTTGCATACAGGTGACAACTGTAGACAGGTTCACTTTTTAAAATTGGTTTTTAAACAAATACCATGCACCAAATATCATTATCATTGTTATTATTATTATTGTTATTGTTACAATGCCAATATTGTTTTATGTGCATTGTACAACAAAATCATAATTATGGGTATATGTTGTTCTCTCCCAAATTTATGTTCTGCACAAAATTACAGTTTCCTGCTCACTTTAATCCATCCTTTTAATGAAATCATCACCAACTTAAAAACATACACTGGTCTCCAGTTTATTCATGTTATAAAAACAATATCTGGATTAATCTGTTGCTCAGCTTGGCAAGATCAAAAGACAGTTGGCTTAAAATACCTGTGATGAACAGAAAATCAAAAGATGCCATATATGACTATTTGTTGTGACCCATGAACTGAAACTTCACCTGCCTTTACAGACAAGTTTTCAATACTGAATAACCCATGACCCTAATGAAAAGAGATGTAACTCATATCTCTTCTCAAAGATGAACTTTTTTCTTCAGAGATAGCTTAGGTTAACAGGTAAAGAGATGAAGATATAACTATACCTGTAACAGAAGGTGAATCAGTTTTTGCTGTGATAACATCAACTCTCTCCACCATCCTGTAAACAAATTGCTTTGGCCCTCATCCTAATTATAAAAACTGCCTACCTTTTGAATTTGATATAATCTGACACCTTTGAGTTACACAGTAGGTATGACTGGAGTTAAGAGTACACAAAATGTTTGCATATCACTTCACATGATATTCCTTTATCTGTGTGCCTTCTTCATACAGGAGATTCAGTTTGTATAGACAGAAGGTCAATGTATAGAGAGAAGGTCAATGCAGATATGCTATAATGGCTGCTTATGGCAGGGAGAAACCATTATTTGGTTAGATAACACCTGGGCACTGACTATTGAAGAACAGGTGACCTTTACATACTACAAGACATTGATGTAGGAAATTTGCAGATTTCATATATTGGGTTAAAATGCATGATGGATACCCAAGGGATTGTGATGTGTTGATGGGCTTTGAAGTGGGGTACCACTGCATTTTACTTCACATTCAAACTGTGAGAAATTAAAATTCTTGGTTAGGTCAATTTTTAATTGTTAGTTTAATGATGATAATTTTACCAGGATGGGACAAAGTGAAATGAAATTTTTTACTTTTCCAGGTTTATTAAATCCATTTGATTTTGGATAATAATATGTCATTCAGTGTAACATAGGAATACGACAGTACAAAATAGTGGGTTCAAATATTTTTATGTTTCATGCCACTTTTTCCATCCAGAAATGTGTATATAATATGCAGTCTGTTTATGATTCATTATTCTATTTTTTACATGATATTTATATCTTCCTTTATTTGGATCTTAATAAATTGAAGATATTAAATTAAATATTAGAAACAGCAAATTGAAGTGTCCATCAGTATTGTTTACCAAGGGTTGTACAAGTGAATATATTGCTTCCATTTTCATGCAAGTCCAAACTAGATGTATTTCTTTTATGTTTTGTATTTGCTTTATTTTGTGAACACCTTGCAGCCCCTTCCCAGTACATATTATCATCCCATCCCATGCTCATATTGTCTAACATATAACTTCTTTTGTGTCCCATATTTGAAAAAAACTATTCAATGAATTTTGTAAGGGGATGGGCTTATATAGATCAGATCGCTTCTGATCTACATGTGTAATGCATGTGCACCAGTGTTTGTCCTTCTCTTCTTGATGCAATGTAAAGTTTGATTTGGCGTGTATTTGCCTTTTACATCAGACAAATTTAATTCTCAGTTTTGATTATATCTGTACTTTTGATTTTCAAAAGTTGGATCTAATTCCCAAGTGTTATTTTCAAAGTTTTTTGCCATTGCACATGGGACAATATGTATTTAGCTTTTAAAGGCAGCACCCACTTTTGTTATCCCACTTGATAACTCCTTTGATAGATGCATTAATGTGATGCATTTTCAGTGCTCAACTACCACACATTTCTTGTTGTAGTTAAAATCTACTGTTTTTGAAAATTTGAAGTAGGTATATTTATGTGTTCTGTCCACACCTTAAAGAAACCATCTGGAACAAGTCTACTGTGGACTGTAACTGTTTCAGCATGTGATGACTGGTGCAGTGTTGCATGGCTGAATATCAGATTAAGCAAGTTCACAAATGTACTCTGAAGAGTTTCAGCCCAAATACAGGATTTTTTGGATGTGTTGTAAGTAATAAAGAGTTCAAAGGCGGTCCATGGCTTTTGAGTCTTTGACTAAAATTGGCCAACATTTGGCAGAGGTGACATAAAAAGGCGAGACCCACAAAATCTGAGTTTAAGTGCATGCAGGCATTTAGCAAACTTTCGGAGTTTGCATTGTGTGTTTCATATAAGTGGGATTTTCAGATTTCGATATATCGATGAAGAAATGATATAACCATGAATCTGGAGAAAGCACTACATAGCGGCATGGATTCTTCTCTAAGAAACACACCCACTTTGAAAACCTTATCTGAGACAGTCTCAAAATTGGGTAGAGTGGCACTTTCGGAGACTTTGTTTGCCAAATTTTGTGGCAGATCAGAATTTACCATTCCTCATAGCAGATCATTATACTAAACTGTTAAAAGTTTACATTTCCAGACTCGGAGATTGCACAGAAATTTTCATGCCATTGTACAAAGACAACACACTGTAAGTCAGGTCTTAACCACTCACCCACCCACCCACACATTAATCTAATACTGATACAGGGAAGACATTTTCTGTTATGCACAAAATACAAAGTGATTCAAGAGGAAATTAGGACCAAAAACTAGTGAAACAATAATCACAATGAATGTCATCAGCAAGTCACCAGTCAGTAAAATTGTGAAGGAAACTAAAATGCTTGTGAATTTTGTAATACATGCATTGTACAATGAGATATACTTCTCTTCGTTTCTCATTTGATTGACAGTACACTGACTTGGAATAATTAATTAAAACTTTTTCCATTAGAATCTGATTCATGTTCAAAACTTGCTGTTTTATTACAATATGAAGAGAATACATAGGGTAAAAAATGGGCTTGTTTTGTTTCAGTCCCCTTAAAACACATAAAATTTATGTCAGTACAAAATTTACTGGTATAGAAATTAATCTACTGATCAAAATGTAATCTGCTTTGATGACCTGGTTCTGTCACATGTCTGCAAGGTACAATGCGGAATGAGTGAATCAATGACCCTTACTTAGCAAAGATGGAGTCTGCCATAGTATAGTTACCATGGTGATATTCATGCACAAGTGTTTGTATTTTTGTTTTAGTATTATATTAGATTACATCTCACTGGGTCAAGGACGTTTGAACCTTAGAGAAATTTTTACACTTTAAGAATGGATGGAGACGGTTCAGAGCATGCATCATTAGACGCCTTTGCCAGCATCAGTAGAAGTGTTTGTTTACATGTACCAACTGTAGAATGATAGTATGAACACACTGTAACCACTTGGCTCAGCTGCATTTTTATTGTGCATTGAGAATTCCACTTGTACAGTACAAAGGGTCAGGAAAAGGGCATGTTATGTTGATTAGGGTCCAAATCCAGAGCTTTTTATGTTCATTCTTACATGACAGGCTGGTTTTACAAGGTGTAACATTTGCAATTTTTTTGTATGTAAGCCATATGTGTGTGTCAGAATTCAGTGTTCCAGCTAGAAAGAAATAGAGGGTGCCCTGACCCACACCACAAAAGGCCTGTCCCTTTGCCCACACATTGTGCCCATTTCAGTGCACCCTTCTTCCATCTTGAACTGCAACATTAGCATCTTTATTAAGACGTGTCATTTTTGACATGACTTGTTAGTTAAATTGACTGTTTTGATTGTTTTTCAACACTTGAATAACTTGCTTATTTGCAAATCAGATTCTACTCATATTAAACAATGTTATGTATATTTAATTTAATTGTTTGTCTGTTAGTTTTAAATGTTCTTTTTGTTCCATTACATGCTAATGTAATGTAACATTGTTTACTGGACTTGACCTTGTCCAGAATTGAGTTCAGCTTTGTTTGACATGATTAACTTTTTTAAAAATTTTTTTATTTCATTGATGTAAACAACTAATGATAGCTTCATTATCCTCTATGGGTATGAGTTGATTGACCAAATTATTATTCAGGTAAACATGTTGATTTGGGTCAGGGTTTTAGGGATTCCAAAGTGAATTTTGTGGGGTATTTATGATTTAAATAAACACGGCTCATTTAGTCATGCTAGAAAGTTATTTTCCATTAGGTAATGGTTATTTATAGAAAATGCTAATTTGTGACCTGAGGTCAAACAGAGAACTATATTATCTTGTAACTGTCAGGATTTTACCAGTTGTGCTTTAACATCTAGCACTCTAAGTTGTGTTATGTTGTGGCCAGTTTGGGCTGAATTTTATTTTCTTCAAATTATGGAATTCAAGTGATTATTTTCTCTAGAAATACAAAAGTGCTCTGACAAAATTCTTGGACGAAAACATTCATTGGAATTTATGCTGAATTCAAACCTGGAATAATACTTCTATGATTCAACAAGAGACTGCTGACATTTCAGTACGACGCAGGCCATAACAGACATGTCATCGCCTTCAATTTTAAATCTCTTCTGGACTTGATCTGAGTTTTATTCAGGACTTTTTATTACTAGGACTGTTGTCTTTAATTCTTGGATTATTTTTGGATTTAATTCGCAAAAACCGTAAGTTCTTTTTTCGCATTTTTCACTTTGTATTCTAGGGAAAAAAATTTTGTTAAATTTTACAAAGCTTACTGTCTTCACTCTTTTCTGTTACTCATTTTAAGAGCATAGACTGGTAACAGAAAATTGGGGGCTCGTCCTTGGAATATGAATTTTGCTAAAATATTTCAGAAAACTTTGTTTTTGAAATTTAAATTCCTCTAGTTTCGGAATTTTTAAAACCCCAAGCATTATTTCACATTTTATAAATCTTTATTGAAATCAGCTAGCTTTTTGCAATATCATCTAAAGTAGAAAATATTTGGAATTTTACCCAGGAGTGGTTGGAAATTTTGAAAATGGAAGTTAAGCTAACAAAGTTGGAATTAGAGTTAAGACAGGTTCAGTTTCAGGTTGAAATGATGAAGATGCAGAAAGAGAGTGAAGAGAGAGAAAGACAGTGGCAGAAAGAAAGAGAGGATAGGCAAATGCAAAGAGAAAAGGAAAAAATGGAATTTCAGATTAGATTAAAAGAATTAGAGCTGGCAAAGGAAAAACACTCCCCCACATTTGATGTTTTTAGAAATATCAAATTAATACCCCCTTTTCTGGACAAAGAAAGAGATCAATATTTTGTTCATTTTGAGAAAATTGCTGAAATTTTGAAGTGGCCAAGAGAGTACTGGACTCTGTTATTACATGTGTACTTACTGGTAAAGCTCATGATATTTATATTTCACTGTCACTACAGCAGAGTGCTGATTGTGATGTTGTTATGGACTATATCTTAAAAGAAGTTGGTATCCGAGGCTTATCAACAAGGTTTTAGGAATTCTAAAAAATCAACTGACCACACCTATGTCGAATTTGCATGGGAAAAAGCATGATAGTTTGATAGTTGGTGCTCTTCTAGAAAGGTCAATAAAGATGATGAAAATCTACTCGTATTGCTTGAAGAGTTCAAGAATTGCATCCATAGTGACATTAAGACTTATCTTGATGAGCAAATGCTGCTCATACTGCTGACGAGTATTCCTTAGCTCATAAAGTTTCTTTTGTAGGCAAGTCTTCCACTCAGCAGTCATCTGGTAATAAAAGTATTTCAGCCTAATATGAGCCCTTCTAAATTTTAATCTGGCACAACTTTTAGAAATCAAGTTTCTGATAAGATTGATCAGAAATCCTTATCTCTTCCTACGTGTACCTATTGCAAGAAGAAAGGACACATTATTTCTGATTGCTACAAATTGAAAAATAATCATCAGAATCAAGACAGACCTATTCCAAATGCTCTTATTTCTAAGAGGTCAAGGTCATGGTCATGTATTGAAAACAATACATTTCTTGGGTCTAATAAACCTCAGTCTGATTTTATTATGGAGTATTATCAACCATTCCTGTCGGAGCATTCTATATCACTCAAGGGTGATTCAGCCAATCCCATTCCTATTACAATTTTAAGGGACACAGGATCTTCTCAGAGTCTTTTACTATCAGATACTTTGCCTTTTTCTGGGGAGTCTTCTTCTAATGAGTGTTCTTATGCAGGGAGTAGGGTGCAGCTTTGTTACTGTTCCTCTCCATTCTGTAAATTTATTACCAGACTTAGTCTCAGAACCCGTGACAGTCGGAATAGTGTCTTCTTTACCCATTGAGGGCATTCATTTATTACTAGGCAACGACCTAGCTGGAGATAAGGTTGTAGTTAATCCACTTGTAACTGACAAGCCTTCTTTGGATCAGAAAGTCGATCCTATTGAAAAAGAATTTCCTGATTTATATCCAGCTTATGCAGTTACTAGAGCTATGACAAAGAAAGCTCTTGAGAATGATGTTGATCAGGAAAGTATTCCTTTAGCTGACATGTATATTGGTCAGGCTTTTAATGAGGTCACTTTCACTCCTTGTTTGGATCAATCAAAAGGTATTGATCACAGTGATCCTCTTTTAACTACTCATTCTCTTTATTCTAATCAAGGTGACAAACAACAATCACTTGTCATCAGACAGAAAAGAGATCATGAGATCTGTTTGTTTCAGAGGGCCATTACTGAAACTGAAGCCACAGAAGTACCTGTTTGTTATTTCATTAAAAATGGGATTCTTATGAGAAAACAGAGACCTCCCGAGGTATCTGCTGGTGATGAGTGGTCATTGAACTATCAGATTATAGTTCCAAAATCTTACAGACAAGATATTCTTAGTCTAGCCCATGAAACTCCTTTGGCTGGCCATTTAGGGATTAACAAGACTCATCACAAGATCTTAAATCACTTCTGTTGGCCAAATATTATAAGTGATGTTTGTAAATACTGCAGATCTTGTCATACTTGTCATGTGGTAGGAAAACCCATTCAGAAGATGCCTAAGGCTCATCTGCAACCTATTCCTGCATTTGACGAACCATTTAGCAGAATTGTGGTAGATTGTGTTGGTCCATTACCTAAGACCAAGTCAGGTAACCAATGCTTGTTGACCATAATGTGTGCGTCAACAAGATTCCCAGAGGCAATTTCTTTAAGGAATATTAAAACTAAAACAATAGTAAAAGCTTTGATAAAGTTTTTTGCTCAATTTGGCCATCCCAAATCTGTTCAATCTGATCAAGGGTCAGATTTTATGTCTGGATTTTCCAGCCAGTTATGCTTGAATCTGGCATCCAGCTATTCAAGTCAAAAGTGAAATTATGGTTTGACAGAACTACAATGGAGACAGCTTTTGAGTCTGGTAATAGAGTTCTGTCTCTCTTGCTCATTGATTAAAATTTTCTTCAGATTAGGTATTACGGCCCTTACAAAGTTAAGAAGAAAATGAATGAGTTAAATTATAATAATAGTACTCCTGGGATATAAATAAATTAAAGGAGTAACAGTATGTTGAGAGAGATAGCCAGGTTAATCATGCAATTAGTTTAGTTGTATTAATTTAGTTGTATTAATTTAGTTGTACCTGTCCCACTCAATGAGAATTTAAGGAAAGGAATGTAATCGGACACTGTTGATTTTGGAGTAACAAATCTTTGGAATTCAGAAATTATGAATAATCTGGTCCAGAAACTTTCACACTTGCAACAACAAGAAAGGAATGAACTAAAACAGTTATTACTTGAATATGAGCACTTATTTCCAGTTGTTCCTACAAGAACAAACAAAATCTACCATGACGTTGAAATTGTAAATTCCACACCTGTGAAATAACACCCATACAGGATGAACCCTCTCAAACAGGAATGTTTGCAAAAGGAAATTCAGTATTTGCTGGAAAATGATTTTATAGAACCGAGTGAAAGTGACTGGAGTTCACCTTGTATACTTGTTCGGAAACCAGATAAAACTTATATACCATCTGGCAATATATTTTGGGGACAAAATTTTTGGCTGATAAAAACTGTACAGTCTTGGGTTTGGAGTGGAGAAATTCAAAGTCACCATGACAGGAAGCCCTTACAGTAACAAATACCCATACCACATACCCTAAGAAATGCATGGTTGGAACAATGGAATTGAATATGCCTTCTGAGTACATTTTTTTAAATGGTAAATCCCCACCTTTTGTATCATCCTACACAGATCTGATGGTACAGTACACTGTGTAATGGGTGAGTTGAAGTTTTTATCCACAGGGGATGTGACTTTGTAAAAATGTCAATAACAAATTTCTGGCATGATCAACAGCAGCTTGCATTTACAAGTTAATTATGTGCTCTGTAGTTTTTACAGATTAATTGGTCTGAGCACTGTATACATGTGCATTTTAAACAACTGTGTTGGTTGGAATGAATGCAACCTTACTGCCTTATTTCTTGACTAGCCCATGTTTCTTTTAAAATAAAGCTTGCATTCATATAGAACACATATGGCCATCCAGTCTGTGTATACATGTTGACATTTGGCATAATCAGATAACACATTTGTATACATGTAGCCTGGAATGCTGTATTATTTTGGTACTTAATGTTGTTATTGGTACATATTTAAACCCTTTTGTTACTGCTGCATGGCTACAATTTGTACAGTTTCTGTGACTTTCCATCTATCTTTTCCTATTAAAATATCTCTGTCAATCAAATCACATAAATGTAAATAAAACTGCATAAGGTGTCTGACCCAGATTAATCTACATTGGGGGGAATAATTTTTTATTACTGCGTTATTTGCCTAATTTAGGCATGGTAACATGCACATTTTATGACAAACATAAATTTCAACTTGCCTATAAGAAGTCCATGCTTGCACTGGCTGAATATTTCCACAAAATGAAATGATCCAGTAATTAAATGGAACAAACAAATGTAATTTTAGTTGAAATCTATGAATAACAACAGTACAAATTTAAAAAATTATTATTTAACATTGTATGAATTGCAAAGTGGGCAAAGAAATGAGGTATATTGCTTAACAACAAAACAAAAGGTGTGTCCAATATTGGCAATTGCCACATTGTGCCCATTTAACAATCACAAGCTTAACACAACCTCTGTGTTGCAGGTGGCCGATACTTGTGACATACTGTATATAGTCGCTTATAAGTTTAATCAAACTGTAATCAGTAAAGATTCTGATCTGCAGTAGCATAATGTGCCAGCAGATCATGGTCAGTGTTGTTTGTTGTAGTGGTTACTCCTAACAAACTGCACATTATGTGACTGCCAGTCTGGATCTGTGTAGTTTGCATCTGGTATCGTCTTATAAGCAAGTATATATGGTACATGTCAGTTTGGAGATTAATCCTCAGATAAACGTAATCTGTCTTGACTCTCCTCCAAATTATTCTCATCAGAATCATGTACATCATGCGGAGGGACCTAATCATAAGTGATGTCTTCAAAATTTCAGTACAAGATTTCTTTGAAAAAGTAGATGTTATTCTGGCACTCATTAATTCAGCTCTTACAGACTTAACAGATGAGGCAGATGATTTTTGGACACTCTTAGAACTGAAATTTGTCTCTTAAATTATTTTATGCTTAATTGTCATGTTTAGAAGCTGATGATTGTTGCTTGATGATGACATTCTTCTTTGCTAGACTACCAGCAAGGAAAGGCAGAACAAATTTCTTTCTATGCTTTTTGACAACTCTTGTTATGGTTCTCTTCTTAAAGAAATTACCTAGGTCTTCATCAGTGGTTGGTTGAGTGGTTTCTGGAATATTTTCTTGTCCTTTACTGGCATCATGCTCCACATCAGAACAAATTTCTTTCTATGCTTTTTGACAACTCTTGTTATGGTTCTCTTCTTAAAGAAATTACCTAGGTCTTCATCAGTGGTTGGTTGAGTGGTTTCTGGAATATTTTCTTGTCCTTTACACTGGCATCATGCTCCACATGGTAAATGGCTGATTGTGCTAAGCAGAAGTTAAGTTTTCAGGACCAATTGCCTTATACATGTAGTAGGGTTTGCAGGTAAATTTTGAGATGGCATAATGTTATCTTGTTACTTGTCAGCCAGGGTTCTTCTGCAAGAACAGCTGACATTCTCAGTTGTACATTGATTTGAAGGGTCCAAAAATACCAATGTCCAGAGGCTGGGTGATTTGGCTTGTATGAGTTGTGAAGACAAAAGGAATGTCGTTATTTTTCTTTGCCCAGTCAAAAAATGTTAAGATATATTTGACTTGTGTCAATCATACTTGTGAAGGTGACCTGTGAATTATTTCCATCAGCTATTCCACTGTGCTTTGCAAAGTGTTTGGTGATGTAATTCAGAGATATGGTTGAGTTGGACCAACAAATCCTGAAGGAGCATCTTCTAAAAATTATACCATTTCACTTCTTAGGGAGAAGACAAAGTATGGCAGGATGTGGTTTCCAATGGCATTGCCATACCCAGTGATGGTTGCATTTTGTGATCTGGATGATGCCACTGCTTGTGCCTGAGTATCCTTGCAATATATAACTCCTGGAGGTGAATGCTCAGTGTTGATTCCAGTATCATCAATATTCAATATTCTTTCTGGCCTGTCTCTTACATTGTTGACTGTAAGGATGGTTGAAAGTTCCTTAAAATAGCAGTTCAGTGCTTGAAGCACATTTTGCTCACAAATGTGACAGTGTCTGTGGTGTGGCAAGTTTTAAATCTGGCCACCTACTCATAAACCCATAAAACCAGCAATCGCTCAGTTGTCTGTTACTTGGATCTTTCTTTCCACAAAAAAACTGCATAGTCTGCTGCAAAGTACTGTACATTTGCCTTGGTTTATCGATGTACATTTGCCTTGGTTTATCGATATCCATACATTTGCCTTGGTTTATCGATATCTGATCTCAGGCATGTACTTGAGATGATTTATCTGTTGATGCTCTTCATTATCACTAAAAATTCTCTCTGGACCTGGGTTGGCATCTAGGGATACATTTCCTCTAGTCTGCCCACTCTGGCACACCAAACTGTGCCTAAAGCTGCGTGATACAAAGACATGCTGGTTGCAGTTGCATTAAATGTAAATCTGTAGAATTGTGCTTTCATCTTTGTCTTCTTCAGATATTGATTCTAAGACAAAACAGTACAAGTTACTATCGATAACTGACACACACACACACACACACACACACACACACACACACACACACACACACACACACACACACACACACACACACACACACACACACACACAGAGGAATCTCATTATTATTGTTGACATAAAACTAACAGAAAAAAGTTTAGTGATTATTGCTTTACTATTTATGTAGGATCACTAGGATCATATGCTATGTTTTGTCAGTTCTGGTCCTTATTGGCTACCATACGATGAAAATCCATGTGCAGCCTTCTTAGGACGTGTGTCATGACTGTTATATGACCCATAAGCATGACACACTGAGTATAGTTTGTAATCAAGACCAATGTAGATTTAATTAGTTTGACAGGAGCTTTGTATACGATCATCATTGGAATTGCATGCACTTTACAAAAAAGTGATGTTCATCACTTTTCAATAATAAAGCACCTGCAATAATATAGCGTTGCAGTATACTTAAAGATCTTGAAATGGGTCATATTTTTCAGTGAAATGAAAATGGAATATAAATGCAAAGCAGAATGAATGTTAATGACATATAAAATGAATGCAAATGAAATGAAATAAAAAGAAAATGAAATGCAAATCCATTTCATGAATAAATTGTGAATATCTTCTTACATATAGGCTCGTTCAAAAGTAACAAAAGAAAAGAGTGAAACCAACAAGCTTTGTAAGTTTTAACAAAAATAATTTATTTCCCTAGAAAACACGGTGAAAAGGTGAAAATAGAAAATATGACTTGCAGTTTGTGAAGACAATCCAAACATTTATCCTAGTACTGAAAAAAAATATATAAGTCCTATCACTAAATAGTTTTAACTGAATCCAGGTTCGAATCTTAATGACGTTCCAAGATAGAGGATGATGACGTCAGGTGAAGTCTTTATACGAATGTCAAGATTTCCACGTTGAACCACAACTTGTAATGTTCCAATTTAGAATAAATTTCCACTGAATGTCTTTGTCCTAAAACTGTTATACACAGGAATCACTTGTATAGTTCTCGAGGGAATAAATTATTTTGTTCTAAAAAATGGATGAACTTCTGAACAAGCTGTCATCTATGATAAAACATCTCGAGCTCCAAAGATGTAAAAATACAACTCTTTATGGCACCTAATAGAAATATATCCTTCTTCTTGAAGATATATTATACGACTGACTATTTCACGGGGATCTGAGTATTTTTAAACTGAACTAAGACGTCATTTCAGGCGCGCACGATGGAAAGCATGGTTATTTCATCATCAAACAGCACAGTAAACAATGCTTTACATGTAGGGCAGAAAATGACCTTGGCAATAACCAATTGTTTTTGTGTAGTGTTTACTAAATCGACAAACCATAGCAAGATAAAATCGTGCTTATGCGAGTCTTACTACGTTTTATATAAACATAATATCTCTTTCAAAAATATCAGATCCTGTGAAAATAATCATTACAATAAAATGTAATGATACAAAAATAAAATAAAAAAGAAATTAAAATTAACACATGAGTAATTAAATTACATATTCATAACACTTCCCCCCATAAAGAAAAAACGAAAGCTTTATGTAATAAAGCTTTCTTTTTACCATATGTAAACTATACATGAGGTAAAGAAAATTACATAAGAAGAACTCTTATGAATTATACAAAGTGTATATGAAAATAATATTTCTATACACGGGAAAGTGCATCTGCAATCAAATTGTCTTTTCCTTTGATGTGCCTGATGTTGAGATTATATTCTTGCAAAAACAAACTCCACCTTAATAATCTTTGATTTTTATTTTTCATCTTGTCAGTGAAAGTAAGGGGGTTGTGATCACTAAACACAACAACCGGAGAAGGAGCCGAGCTAATGTAAACCTCAAAATGTTGTAATGCCAAAATTAAAGCCAAACATTCCTTCTCGATTGTTGAGTAATTTCTTTGGTGCTTATTTAATTTCTTAGAGAAATAGCACACTGGGTGATCAACACCATTTCAATCTTCTTGAATCAATACTGCTCCAACCCCAACATCACTTGCATCCACAGATAATTTAAAACATTGATTGAAATTTGGAGTTGTAAGAACCGGCGCACTTTTGAGTATGGCTTTTAACCTATCAAAAGTCTCCTGACATTTTTCAGTCCAATGAAACTTGTTTTTCTTACTTAACAAGTTTGTCAGAGGTTCAGCAATATTAGAAAAATTTGAACAAAACTTTCGATAGTATCCAGGCATACCCAAAAATCGCATCAGTTGCTTTTTACTGCTTGGCACAGGAAAATCAGAGATAGCTTTGACTTTAGCATCTATAGGTTTAACTTGATCATGTCCCATAATATGTCCTAGAAAAGTTACACAAGCACAGCAAAACTCACTTTATAATATATTGATTGTCATATTTGCATCAGTGAATCTTTCAAAGAATTTCCAAATTGTGGCTAGATGTTCTTTCCAGGTGTCATTGTAGATGATGACATCATCAATGTAAGCATCACAATTATCTAGACGAGAGGTAATCATATTCATCAAGCGTTGAAACGTAGTTGGGGAACCCTTCATCCCGAACGGCATTACTTTATATTGATAGAGTCCATCTGGAGTCACAAATGCTGAAATTTCTTTCGCTCTTTCCGTAAGTAGAATTTGCCAAAATCCTTTCAGAAGGTCACATACTTGGCATATCCAATTTTATCAATACAATCATCGATTTTTGGTAATGGAAATGAATCTGTTGTTGTCACACTGTTCACCTTCCTATAATCAGTGCACATACGGAAAGTTTTATCCGGTTTCGGAACAAGTGTGCATGATGAACTCCAGTCACTTTTACTGGGCTCTATGAAATCGTTCTCCAGCAAATACTGAATTTCCTTTTTCAAGTATTCCTGTTTGAGAGGGTTCATCCTGTATGGGTGTTGTTTCACAGGTTTTGAGTCTACAATTTCAGCGTCATGAAAAATTTTGTTTGTCCTCGTAGGAATATCTGGAAACAAGTGCTCATACTCGAATAATAACTGTTTAAGTTCATTCCTTTCTTGTTGTTGTAAATGTTAAAGTTTCTGGTCCAGATTTTTCATAATTTCCGAATTCCGAAGATTTGTTGCTCCAAGATCAACAGTGTCCAATTGAATTTCTTCACTTAAATCCTCAGTTGGTGGGACAGGTACAGCTAAATTAATTGCATAATTTACTTGGCTGTCTCTTTCAATATACTCCTTTAACATGTTAATGTGGCAAAGTTGTTTTTGTTTTTGCCTACCAGGAGTATTTATGATGTAATTTAAATCATTTACTTTCTTTTCAACCATGTATGGACCATAATACTTGGCCTGAAGGGGATTTGTGGAATGGGCAAGAGAGCTAGAAGTCTTGATTTCATTCTGGACTGAGTAGAGTGCAGATTTGCTCTTGCGACCTCACAAGCCTTTGACAACTTGTACTTAAAATCAGAAACATGATCAAGAAGATTGAGTAGAGTATCTTCATTAGAAAGACGTTTCTCTTTCAACAATTTCAAAGGTCCATGCACATTATGTCCGAAAACTAGTTCAAATGGATTGAATCCTAAAGATTCTTGAACTGACTCCCTAACAGCAAACAAAAGTAAATGAATGCCTTCATCCCAATCTTTGTGTGTATCAAAGCAATATGATCGAATCATATTCTTTAAAGTCTGATAAAATCTTTCTAAGGCTCCTTGGCTCTCAGGGTGATAGGCAGAAGATTTAAATTGTTGAATGCCTAATTCATGCATAGCTTGCTGGAAAATTCCAGACATGAAATTTGACCCTTGATCAGATTGGACAGATTTAATTGGGAAGGCCAAATTGAGTAAAAAGCTTTATCAAAGCTTTTACCATGGTTTTGGTTTTAATATTCCTCAAAGGAATCGCCTCTGGGAATGTTGTTGATGCATGCATAATGGTCAACAAATATTGGTTGCCTGACTTGGTCTTAGGTAAGGGACCAACACAGTCTACCATAATTCTGCTAAATGGTTCATCAGATGCAGGAATAGGTTGCAGATGAGCCTTAGGTATCTTCTGAATGGGTTTTCCTACCATTTGACAAGTATGACAAGATCTACAAAATTTACAAACATCACTTTTGATTTTTGGCCAATAAAAGTGAGTCAAGATCTTGTGATAAGTTTTATTTATCCCTAAATGACCAGCCAGAGGAGTTTCCTGGGCCAAACTAAGTATTTCCTGTCTGTAAGATTTTGGAACTACAATCTGATAGTTCACTGACCACTCCTCACTAGCAGGTACCTCAGGAGGTCTCCATTTTCTCATAAAAATTCCATTTTTAATGAAATAACAGACAGGTACTTCAGTGGCTTCAGTTTCACTAATGGCCCTCTGAAACAAACGGGAGATCTCAGGATCTTTTTCCTCTTCGACGACAAGTGATTGTTGTTTATCACCCTGATTAGGTAAAAGAGAATGAGTATTTAAAAGAGGATACCTGTGATCAATACCTTTTGATTGATCCAAATTAGAAGTGAAAGTGACCTCATCAAAAGCCTGACCAATACATGTGTCAGCTAAAGGAATACTTTCCTTATCAAAATCATTCTTAAGAGCTTTTTTTGCCATAACTCTGGTAACTGCACAAGCAGGGTATAAATCAGGGTATTCTTTTTCAATAGGATCAACTTTCTGATCCAAAGAAGGCTTGTCAGTTACAAGTGGATTAACCACAACCTTGTCTCCAGCTAGGTCGTTGCCTAGCAAGAAATGAATGCCCTCAGCGGGTAAATTAGACATTATTCTGACTGTCACAGGTCCTGAAACTAAGTCTGATGACAAATTTACAGAATTGTGAGAAACATTAACAAAGTCGCACTGTACTCGCTGAATGAGAACATGCTCATTAGAACAGGACTTCTCAGAAAAAGGCAAAATACCTTACAATAAAAGACTCTTGAGAAGCTCCTGTGTCCCTTAAAATTTTAATAGGGATAGGATTGGCCAAATCACCCAAGAGTGATAGAGAACCCTTCGACATGAATGGTTCATAATTCTCCATACTAAAATCAGACTGGGGTTTATGAAACCCAACGAATGTATTGTTTTCAATACATGACCGTGACCTTGACCTCTTTGAAATAAGAGCATTTGGGATAGGTCTATCTTGATTCTGATGCCTATATTTCAATTTGAAGCAATCAGAAATGACATGTCCTTTTTTCTTGCAATAGGTACACGTAGGAATAGACAAGGATTTTGAATCAAGTTTATCAGAAGCTTGATTTTTAGAAGTTGTGCCAGATTGAGTTTTAGGAGGAATTGTATTGGGCTGAAATACCTTTTTACCAGTAGACTGCTGAGTGAAAGATTTGCCTACAACAGGAGCTTTATGAGTTAAGGAGTTCTTATCAGCAGCAAGAGCAGCATTTTCCAAGGTTTCAATGTCATGCTCTTCAAGATGATTCTTAATGTCATTAGTGACACAGTTCTTAAACTCTTCAAGTAACACAAGTTGTTTGATGTTTTCATAATCATGTTCAACTTTCTGGGCTAAGCACCATCGCTCAAATAACTGTTCTTTTTCTCTTGCAAATTCAACATAAGTTTGTCCAGGTTCTTTTTTATAGTTTCTGAATTTTTGCCGATAAGCCTCAGGGACTACCGCATAACCCTTTAAAATGCACTCCTTAACCAAATCATAGTCAGAACTTTGTTGTACTGACATTGAATGGTAAATATCACTAGCTTTACCAACTAGTACACATTGTAGTAGCTGAGTCCAATACTCCCTTGGCCATTTCAAATTTTCAGCAACTTTTTCAAACAAGGAAAATATTTGTCTACTTCCTTTTCGCTAAAAGGGGGAACTAACGTAATATTTTTTGTAATGTCAAAACTTGAATTTGTATGTGAAGTGGAATCATGCTTTTCCCTTGCCAGCTCAAATTCTTTCATTTAAATTTGAAATTCCTTTTCGTCCTTCTCCTTTTGCATCTGTATGTGCATTTGTTCTTTTTGAAACTCCAGTTGTATTTGTTCTTTCTGTAATTCCATTTGCTTATCTTTCTCCCTCTCCTGTCTTTCTCTCTCCTCTTTCTCAAATTGTAATTGTTTATCTTTCTCCCTCTCCTGTCTCTCTCTCTCATTCTCTTCTAATTGCAATTTTCATTTGTTTATCATTTTCTCTTTCCTGTCTCTCTTTCTTCTTCTCTTCAAATTGCAATCGCAGTTGCTTCTCTTCAAATTCCAACTGCATTTGTTTATCTTTCTCTCTTGCCACTTTCTGAAGCTTGAGCTTCCTTAACTCCAATTCCATCTTGTATTACATTTTTAATTCCATTACTTCTATGTCCGATACTGACTTACTGACCTCGAAGCCAAAACACTTTTATCAAAAACATTCTTCTCTACCAAATATTGAATCAAAATAATTTTAATTTCTTGTTTCGTTAAGGAAGATTTTGCTTCAGAAAGATCGTACTTTCTGGCAAGTTCAAGCAACTCATCTTTTTTCAGACTACCCAACTGCTCCTGAGTTGGACTAGAAAGAAAAGTTTCCACTTTTGATGACATTGTGAATGAAAGCCTGTTGTTTTCACTAAAGATTTCAAACAAAATGTAAATTAGTACTTGGGATTTGAAAACTAGGGAAATTTAAATTTCAAAAAAACAATTTTCTGAAATATTTTAGCCAAATTCAAATATCCCAAGGATGAGCAACCCAATTTTCTTTTGTTACGTATAGGCTTGTTCAAAAGTAACAAAAGAAATGAGTGAAACCAACAAGCTTTGTAAGTTTTAACAAAAATAATTTATTTCCCTAGAAAACACGGTGAAAAGGTGAAAATAGAAAATATGACTTGCAGTTTGTGAAGACAATCCAAACATTTATCCTAGTACTGAAAAAAAAAAAAATAAGTCCTATCACTAAATAGTTTTAACTGAATCCAGGTTCAAATCTTGATGACGTTCCAAGATGGAGGATGATGACGTCAGGTGAAGTCTTTATACAAATGTCAAGATTTCCACGTTGAACCACAACTTGTAATGTTCCAATTTAGAATAAATTTCCACTGAATGTCTTTGTCCTAAAACTTTTATACACAGGAATCACTTGTATAGTTCTCGAGGGAATAAATTATTATATTCTAAAAAATAGATGAACTTCTGAACAAGCTGTCATCTATGATAAAACATCTCGAGCTCCAAAGATGTAAAAATACAACTCTTTACGGCACCTAATAGAAATATATCCTTCTTCTTGAAGATATATTATACGACTGACTATTTCACGGGGATCTGAGTATTTTTAAACTGAACTAAGATGTCATTTCAGGCGCGCACGATGGAAAGCATGGTTATTTCATCATCAAACAGCACAGTAAACAATGTTTTATACGTAGGCCAGAAAATGATCTTGGCAATAACCAATCGTTTTCGCCTAGTGTTTGCTAACTCAACAAATCATAGCAAGATAAAATCGTGCTTATGCGAGTCATTCTGCGTTTTATATAAACATAATATCTCTTTCAA
Organism: Megalonaias nervosa; assembly: GCA_016617855.1. Taxonomy (NCBI): domain Eukaryota; kingdom Metazoa; phylum Mollusca; class Bivalvia; order Unionida; family Unionidae; genus Megalonaias; species Megalonaias nervosa. The sequence continues at coordinate 17,022 of JAECUM010093468.1, read as the reverse complement.
AAATATCAGATCCTGTGAAAATAATCATTACAACATTATGTAATGATACAAAAATAAAATAAAAAAGAAATTAAAATTAACACATGAGTAATTAAATTGCATATTCGTAACAATCTACATGTACTTCTGGCTGCTGCTAAAATTCTACAGTTGAAAGCTCCTCTAAGCCTAACAATCTGGGATCAGATGTTTTATTCTTTACACAGACAATTTCTATACCATGAAATTGCTCACACAACTGCCATTGATATGATGACATTATCACCTGTGGCTGTCTTTGTACAATTTTTATTTCTGAACAAAATGAAATAAGAAATAAAAGTTGTTGACAAATATTCCACAACCATATACTGACTTTTATTAAGTTGTGTTAATATTTTCATTTCCTGGAAATTTAATGCTGTCTGTTTTATGCATTTTGTTTTTTTAAGCACATTTTTAGCATTGAAATATGTACAATTAATAGTTCTTCCATTTAAAAGCAATAGTTTTCCATTTAAAAGCAATATTTTTCCATTTAAAACCAATAGTTTTCCATTTAAAAGCAATAGCTTTTTCCATTTAAAGCTAATTGCTTTTTCTATTTAAAAGCACTAAAAATTGCAATCCCAGCTTATGTAAATGATACCCAGAAAAAATTAAATTGAAAAGAAATGATGAATGGAAGTGGTAAATGCAAAATTAAAATGCGTTTTTGTCTTGTAAACAAAAAATGCTGGTGGAAGTGGTAAATACAAAATCAGAATGCATTTTTGTCTTGTAAACAAAGAATGACAAGATGATGACTGAAATGGAAATGGAATGTATTTGGAGTCATATTTTATGATGTATATACATGTCATTTGCAAAGTTTTACACATTTCATATCCTATATGGTTTTTCATGGTATGTAAGACAGTAAAATTTGAATATTTTTCAGGCCTGGTTAAGGATGAAAATGTTCGCAGCTGCCTGCTGTATGCAGCCTGTCTCAGTGGAAAAGTGTCTGTGGTGAAGATGTGGATCTCGCCTGGAATGGATATCAACCATCCTCTGCAACTTGTTACCAGTTTTGAGGACTGTGAGAAGAAAACGCCATTGTATGCTGCTTGTACAAGTAAGACAAATATACTATAAATTTCAGTTTGTAAGTAAAAGATGTCCTGCTTTTAGAAGACAAGTAACTGTTATACCAGCACCTGGAAAGCTTTTGCAGCCATTTTGGTTTAGTTAGGTATTACAGCATGGCAAACACATGACTGTTGTTTATAGTACAGTGGAAATTGTCCTTCAGGGACATACCATGGTAGTTGACTCAGGCTGATCCGATGGTAGGATTTGAACTCGCACCCCTTTGGTCACCACTGTGACATGCTAACCACTGAGCCATCATGACTATGGCTTTTTCAGCCAAAGTGAATATAAACTTTAATCTTATGAGACACAAATGCATTGACACATTGATTCCATTAAAAAAATTAGGTTCCCATCTTTAACCCATGTTACTTAAAAACCTTGCAGGTTTGTGATTCTAAACTAATTGGATAACCATATTAGATTCATTTAACTTAACAGTGTTTTTCATTTAGCAGTACAGTACTCAGTCATAACACTGTCCATGGAAGCCACAGAATATACCACCTTATAGTGAGACTGTCTTACAGTGAAATACATAAAATTTTACTGAATCTGTATAATAAAATGGTATCCAAGATCATAGTTGCCTTGATAAAACGAACTGTGTTATAATGAAAGGCCTAACTGTTATAATGTAGGGTCTCACTGTTATAGTGAAGCACCTAACTATAATATGAAGGGCTTAACTGTTAAAATGAAGGCCTAACTTATAATGAAAGGCCTAACTGTTGTAATGAAAGACCTAACTATTATAGTGAAGAGCCTAACTGTGTTATAATGCAGGGCCTACCTGTTATAATGAAGGGCCTAAATGTGTTATAATGAAGGGCCTAACTGTTATAATTAGGGCCTAACTGTTATGAAGGGTCTGACAGTTGCAATAAAGGGCCTAACTGTTATAATGAAGGTTCTAACTGCTATAATGAAGGGTCTAACTGTTATAGTGAGGGCATAAATGTGTTATAATGAAGGGCCTTTGTTATAATGAAGGGCTTAACTGTGCTATAATGAAGGGCCTAACAGTTACAATGAAGGGTTTGACTGTGTTAGACTGAAGGGCCTAAGTGTGTTATAATGAAGGGCCTGACTGTGTTACAGTGAAGGGTCTAACTGTGCTGAAGGGCCTGACTGTTGCAGTGAAGGGCCTAACTGTGTTACAATGATGGGCCTGACTGTTACATTGAAGGGCCTTACTGTGTTATAATGAAGGGCTGTATAGTTAGAAAGTTCTGTATAATATTCATGTTACTCATGCATGTACATTAGTAAATGATTATCATGTAAAAGATTTGTTGCCTCTCACTTAAATATTTGTTCAAAAATTTTTTCATTAATAGAATTTATTAAAATCTATTAATAACATATTTTTAACAAGAAAAAAATCCAGGATAAATGCCTTCCAATGTTCATTCATTTTGTGTTCAACCAGGAAACTTACCAGTTGCACAGTGGATAATAGAAAAGTTAAACATAGCAATTACTTCTTATTATATACTTTACAGGCATCGGTGTAAAACCTGGCAACCCAAATTGACATTTATTTGGATGAAATTCATATCTTTAAGACAGGTTCTTTATTCATGACATTACCCCAATTTTTCCTGCGTAAAAAGTTTTGAGAAAATTGGATGATGTTCAATTTTTAATTGATATGCGTTCCATATTGTACAGTTTGTATGTTTCAGAATGAATACGCAGTGGTCTCCTACCACAAAACACCTCATTAAAATGCAGTACCTTCTATAAGTGTTTAGAGCTGCAGGCCCTATTACTTCGTAAGGTGTGTAGAGTTGCAGGCCCTATTACTTTATTAGGTGTGTAGGGTTTCAGGCCCTTTTACATTATAAGATGTGTAGGGCAGTTGGTCCCATTACCTTTTAAGCTATGTACAGCTGTTAGTCACAATACTGTATTTAATACTTTAATTACTGTATATCTTGGGAAAGAAATATTAAACAATTTTTTTTTATTGTCTCAGAACTTTTGGAAGTAAGCAAACTCACATGCATCGGGGCCCCGAGAGGCCGAGTGGTCTAAAGTGCTCTCCGTAACAGGATCACTGCCATCTCACCTCTGTCAGTGTGTGTTCGAGTCTTGGATTCGGCCAATGTGGGTATGTGAGAAAGCTTGCCAGTAGCTTCTCGTGGGTTGGTGGTTCTTCCCGGAGTTACCCGGGTTCTTCCTCCACCATTAATACTGGCCGCCATGTATAACCTATCGTGTGCTGAAAAATGGCGTTAAACCCTACAACAACAACAACAACAACTCACATGCAAATCCCTTGATAACTCATGCATGACAGAGTCCAAAAACATTGACTGTAGCGTAAGCAGTAGCTTAAGTTAGAGAGGGACTGCTGAAAAATAAAGTGATGGATATCAGCAGTCTCTGTGTGTGTGTCTGTGTGTCTGTGTCTGTGTGTCTGTGTGTGTGTGTCTGTGTGTGTGTCTGTCTGTGTGTGTGTCTGTCTGTGTGTCTGTCTGTCTATGTGTGTCTGTGTGTGTGTCTGTGTGTGTCTGTGTGTGTAAATGCTTGAATATTCATTGAATAATCGAGTTTTGAATAATTTCTGATAAATAGCTTTTTCTAGTAAAGTTCTTTGCCTTTTTGTGCAAATTGAAGTTTATTTTCGAAATAGCCTTTCTCGGAAAGGGTGTGGATGACAGGCTTATGACCATGAAACTCCCCCTGTTGAATGGAAGAAAGCATGCCACAATCATCAGTGCCTACTCTCCAATGATGGCCAATACAGATGAAACAAAGGACAAAATTTTATGAAGAACTCCAGTCTATCATAACCTCTATTCCCAAATCTGACAAGCTCATCATCCTTGATGACCTTAATGTGAGAGTCAGCTCTGACAACATCTCCTGGGAATGGGTCATTGGAAAGTATGGTGTCGGCCGCTGCAACAGCAATGGTCTTCTATTGCTTCAGACCTGCGCCGAGCATGAACTGCTCATCACCAGCAGTCTTCAACCTCCCTACCCACAACAGGAAGACATGGATGCATCCCCGATCTAAGCACTGGCATCGCATTGACTGTGATAGTCAGGAAGAGGGATAAGCAGGATGTACGGGTGACCAAGTCCATGTGTGGTGCAGAATGTTGGACCGACCACCACCTTTTAGTCTTCAAGCTAAACATCTGTATTGAACCTAAAAGATGCCCGCAAGGCAAGAAGATTCCAAAACGGCTAAAAAATCACCAAGCTGAAGAACTTGAACTCCAAATCGACCTTTGTCAGCACTCCAGAAAACCATCTTCAGTACACCCCTCTGGACACCCAGAATGTGGAGGCAGCCTGGGCAACCCTTAGAGAGATGGTCTACAACACCGCCACAGAGACCTTAGGGCTTTCCCCCAGAAAGCACAAGGACTGGTTTGATGAGAATTGCGAAAACATCAGGCAGCTGTTGGATGAAAAACATCGCCTCCACAAAGCATACCTAAATGATCCAAAGTCCACTTCAAAGAAAGATGCCTTCAATAACATCCACAGGACTGTTCAGCAGAAACTCGGGCAGATGCAGGACTCCTGGCTGAGTAACAAAGCTGATGAGATCCAAAGCCACGCTGTCAAGCATGATATGAAGAGGTTTTTATGATAACGCTGAATGAAGCCTCTGGTCCATCATCATCAGCATCATCCCCTCTCCTCAGTGTGGATGGGAACACACTGATTACAGACAAAGAGAAGATCCCTGAAAGGTGGGCTGAGCACTTCAACTGTGTCCTGAACTGCCCAACATCTATCAGTGATGAAGCCATTGATCGGCTCCCCAAAGTGCCAGTCAGTGAGTCACTGGATGACCCACCAACCATGTTAGAGACCCAGAAAGCAATACATCTATCTCTAGTGGCAAGGCTCCTGGCTTACATAAAATCCCAGCAGAGATATACAAGGAAGGCAGTGCAGCTCTGACTGAAAAGCTCCATCAGTTGTTTCATCTCATGTGGCCAAAAGAGACGATCCCACAGGAATTCAAGGATGCTACTATTATATAACTGTATAAGTGCAAAGGAAATCTTCAGTCTTGTGACAACTACCGAGGTATCTCTTTGCTCTCCATCGCATGCAAGATACTCGCCAGGATTCTCCTGAACCATATCACATTATACCTTGACCATGGACTCCTACCAGAAAGCCAGTGTGGATCCCGAAAGGAGCGTGGGGCAATCGACATGGTGTTCGCTGCTAGGCAGTTGCAAGAGAAAAGCCAAGAGCAGGATACTGACCTTTTCTCTACCTATGTCGACCTGAGCAAGGCCTTCAACACTGTTAGCAGAGAGGGCCTGTGGAAGATCATGACCAAGTATGGATGCCCAAGGAAATTTATCACCAAAGTGCAGCAATTCCATGATGGTAATCATTGGAAGCTAGAGTCCGGAACAATGGTGAGACATCAGATCCCTTTCCTGTCTCAAATGGAGTGAAGCAGGGCTGTGTACTGGCGCCAGCACTTTTCAGTCTCATGTTCTTAGCCATGCTCACTGACGCCTTCAGAGATGGTGACGTGGGAATCAGCATCAGATACCGAATTGATGGCAAACTGTTCAACCTCAGGAGGCTCCAAGCAAAAACTAAGGTCACAACAGACATCATCAGAGACTTTCTATTTGCTGATGACTGTGCCCTCAACGCTGGCTCTGAAGCTGACATGCAAAGCAGTGTTGACAAATTCTCTGATGCTTGCACAGATTTCAGCCTTTACAATCTGCACAAAGAAGACTGAAATAATGTATCAGCCAGCCGCAGGAAAACCGTATGCTGAGCCAAAAATCAGTCAACAGCTACACACTGAGCACAGTGAACAGGTTCACCTATGTTGGCAGCACTCAGTCCCAGAATGTCGTAATAGATGATGAAGTTAATGCGAGGATTGCAAAGGCCAGTGCAGCATTCAGCAGACTACACGCCAAGGTCTGGAACAGAAGAGGCACTAGACTTCAGACAAAGTTGAAGGTGTACAGAGCAATAGTACTCCCTGTGTTAATATATGCCTGTGAAACCTGGACAGTGTACCAGCACCATGCAAAGAAGTTGAATCACTTCCACACTACCTGCCTCAGAAGACTCCTAAACATCAAGTGGCAAGACAGGATCCCGGATACTGAGGTCCTTGCCCAAGCAAGCCTTCTCAGTATCTACACCATCTTGATGCAATCACAGTTGCGATGGGCAGGCCATGTAGCTCACATGCCAGACCACCGGCTTCCAAAAAACTCTTTTATGGCAAGCTTGAACAAGGAAAACGTGACAAAGGAGGCCAAAGAAAATGATACAAAGACACCCTGAAGACGTCATTGAAGAACTTTGGCATTAGCTATGACACATGGGAGCAGACTGTCCAGGACAGGGTAATGTGGCACTCTTTCATCACTAAAGGTGCTGCAGCTTGTGAGGCCAAAAGGACAGCCATGGCAGAACAATGGAGGCTGGCCAGGAAATCCTGAGCCAGTAACCCCACGATCAGCATCGCTACCATCCCATGTCTGCAATGCCACAGAACATTCCGGGCACACATTGGCCTCATTGGCCACCTATGCACCCACAGACCATTTGTTCCAAATAAAACACTGGATGACTAAAGTGGTCCTCATCGTCTTGATGGACGAACTACACAGTAATTAGGTTCTCATGGAAACGGATGTAGTAATTGCTGTTACTGTCAGAGGATACTGTTGATACATTGCATTTATGATGATTACACTGAAACTGATTTAAAAGATAAAACTGAAACATTGTTTTCATTTGACATTATTGGTATTTATTTCTTAAAGTATTGCCACCAGCAGGCATTGCATACATCTAAATTGATTAATATTTTCATTTTATATTGTTATTTACTGTGCACTGGTAATTGTTTTTCTTTTAAAGAAAATTTATGAAAATTCATGACTTGTATTAAAAGCTAGGAATGTAATGATTTTTATTCAAATTTCTAGGCTCTAACTGCCATTTTTGACCATAAAACTAGCAGTATATCAGGGTTTGATTTACTCAAAAAATAGTGGCCAATTCTTTTGGTATTTATAGAAAAAAATCTGATTCATGCCTGACCTCATGATATAAGTTCATTTGAAGTTATCCAGGCATGAGTTATCAAGGGATAGGTGTATGTGCCAAAACTTTTAGAAAATAAGAAATCATTGAATCCCTCTTCCTTATACTGCATCTAATAAAGAATTATATCTATACTCGTTGGTCACATTGTCATAAAAACTTTTATTCTTCTTTCCTGACTGAGTTTCCTTTTGCTTTTGTAAAATAAACCCAAATACACAAGGAAAAAAGTGAAAGATTGATAGGAAGTTAGGTCTTACTCACCTAATCTGTTAATTTATATCCTATATACAGAATTTATACATGTTTATCCCATATATTTTATTTGTTGTACTTTATGCTTACATTTTTTGGAGAAGTTTTTTTTCTGTGGGGTTTATGTAATTCTTCATTTTTACATATTTCAGTTTTCTTTTAGGTGGGACCATATAGCCACTATTGTGCAGAGATGCTGTTAACACTACTACATACATGCACATACATACAAACCAAAGAAACCGCTCCGGTGGCCTAGTGGTTAGAGCGTCCGCCTCGGATGCGGGAGGTCGCGGGTTCGAACCCCGGCCGAGTCATACCAAAGACTTTAAAAAATGGTACTAACAGCTGCCTCGCTTGACGCTCAGCATTAGGAGGTTAGTGTTAGGACTGGTCGGCCTGGTGTCAGAATAATGTGACTGGGTGGGACATCATGCTACATGTCTGCGGCATGATGCCCCAGTGCTGGACATCACTATAAACTGTCACACTGCAGACATCGTAGCGATATGACTGAAAAATTGTTAAAGCTACGTTAAAAATCCAAATCACACACACACACACACGAACCAAAGACACATCACTGATGTTTGCAGTTCATTACTTTAAACAAGGCTACTCAAAAGAGATTATTCAGATTTTTAGGTCACTTTGTGCATAAAAGGTTGTTATCATGTTTTTAACAGCAACCATTCTGCTGGTTGTGGTTTGCCTATGTCTGAGCAGCTATTTTCATTGATAAAAGTGACATTGCTGTAACCCAGTACAAGCAGTGCAGAGATCTGCACTCCACACAGCTCCCACTCTTTCAGAATATATCAGTGCCATAAGGATGTTTTTACCCTTGGATTATCTAAACCATAGTCTATCATCTTTGTGCAGTAGTGCAGGATCATACCTTCCTTCTCTATTTACAGATTGAAATCCAATTACATATGAGGTATAAACAACTGTACGATGTATGTAATGTGGTTTTGATGCATTTTGATATTATTGGTTTGTATTGTAGTGTTGTTCCAACTATTGATTATAATCAAACAAGTTGGTTGAGCAAACCAGTAAGATAATCGATTGTGAAAATCCATAATTAATTGTGTGTAAAGGGAAACTACTTTTTGTTAGTTGCATGCAAAACACAAATGTCAGTAAAACTCCAGTTTAAATGGTAAGCTAAATAGGGCTTCCAGTTCACTACAGTTGATCTGAATTATTTATTTCCTTCACAACTTACAAATATAAAACCATACCATATTCTGTGGGTGCAAACTTTAATAATTAGGAACATATGATTACATGATTAAGCTGTTAAATTGTTGAGATAATAAATTTAAACACATTTTGATAATTTGTTTCAGTTTAAATGTAAAATCCTTTGTAGTATTTGTAAATAATGACAAACAAGAAAAACATGTCCCTCTGTACTTTAAATTTTAGTCACATCACATAGGAAAGAAAGGATTTGGGGGGATTGCAACAGTATTTCAGTTACATAAGACTGGGCAGCCATAAAAAGTTGCTTTCATTTAACAAAGTTGTAGAACAAAAATAACAGAACACAATACAATAGAAACACAATAGAAAAAAATGTCACTATTTTATCAGGTTAAAGTATACATGTCATTAAAAGAGATTTCTCATGTACATTTATTAATATTTTTAACTCTTTAGCAAAGATATAACTGTACAACAAACAAAAATTAAGATTTGCTCTTCGTAACCAGTTATAATCGATTATCAGTTGGTTAAGTGGAACCAATTATCGATTATCAATTTCTGACAGATTCCCATCACTAGTGTATTGTGTATTATACTCTGTTTTATTTCATTATGTATTATGGGGTGGAGTCCTAAAGTACTGAATAAACTTTCTTTTCTGTTCAGTATAGCATGAAATCAGTTCTATGTTGTCTTGTAACATCATTGACCCTGTGTTCCATTTCAGAATGAAAAGAATTCCTTACTTCTTCCATCGGCACTATAGGCAAAATTGTCACATTCTGCACGAAAGCCATCATTGAAAAAAGATATGAGAAAATGCTGTTTAAATTGAGTATGATGCATTTACCAAAGCATGCATTTTTTTTCCCATTTTGTCCCCAAATTAACATCATGAATGGCGTTTTCCTTTGAAAAGGAGGTAACCCAGTAAGTAGACCTCTTTAGTCAAAGCATTACATTGTTCATCCAGCAAAGGAGTGCTAAAATGTATTATTAACTAATCAAACTAACTAATCACTTGGAAGAATCGCATAGTACAAGTGTCCCAAAATTTTTGTCTTGGTCAAAAGTTACTGAACTGAAATAATTAGGTTGTCACAACTTGTATGCTGTCACAACAAACTATCCACATGTATTACATACCCCAGAATAAGGTGCCCACACATATAACATGGTACACTTGTATCATGGCTCTTTTAACAAATTGATAGTGAGGGACCACTGTACATAACATATTGTACTTGTGTGGCTCTTTTAACTGTGTTAGAGTGAGGGACCACTGTACATAAAATAGTGTACTTGTGTGGCTCTTTTAACTGTTAGAGTCAGGGACCACTGTACATAAGATGGTACACTTGTATGGCTTTTTCAACAATGTTATAGTGAGGGATCACTTTACATAAGATGGTACACCTGTGTGGTTCTTTTACTAACATCTTTGTGATGGCTCACTTTACATAAGATGGTACACCTGTGTGGTTCTGTTACTAGCATCTTTGTGATGGCTCACTTTACATAAGATGGTACACGTGTGTGGTTCTGTTACTAGCATCTTTGTGATGGCTCACTTTACATAAGATGGCAGAATTTATGGTTCTTTTAACAATGTTATTTTGAAGTACGACAGTACATAACATGGTACACTTGTGTGGCTCTTTTAACTATTATAGTGAAGGACCAATGTACATAAGATGGTATGCTTGTGTGGCTCTTTTAACTGTTATGGTTAGGGGCCAACATACACAAGATGGTACACTTGTGTGGCTCTTTTAATTGGTGAGGGACCAATGTACATATGATGGTACACTTATGTGGCTCTCTTAACTGCTATAGCGAGGGACCATTGTACCTTAAATTCTGCACTTGTATGGTGTTTTAACTGTTACAGTGAGTGACAATTATAAATAATACACTTGTATGGCTTTTTCAATAATGCTATAGAGAGGGACCACTGTACATCGCTAGATATCTCATACTTTATAGATGAAGTTGTTCTTATTTTCTTGTGACAGGTGGTCAGATAGAAGTAGTCCGATTTCTGTATGACTTTGGAGCAGACCTAACTGTCTCTATCTGTGAAACATTCCCAGAAATAATTGGTGAACTTTTAAAGGATTGTGTAGCTTGTCAGCAGGCAGAGGATGATGACCTTTTCCCAGTAAGTTGTGGACATCTAAAATACTCTGTGTAATTTTTAGAGCTTTCTATAACGATAAAGTTTTTACCAAGATAGCTTGCAAGGTCACGTGTTACCAAGTGCTGGTCATCATGGACCAGAAGAGTTCATGGGACAGTCTGACCATTGAGAATCTTCTTATTACTACCTCACCCAGATGGCTGGTCATATCAACATTGTGCTTCCACCAAAAGAATTTTTATGTTGTGTAGTTGGATCTAAATGGAAATGGTGTGAATATGATAGCCAATATGGCTGTAATAGCAACTGTCTAGAAAATCTTGTTATTTCTCCAAAACGGAAAGTCATATCAACTAGGAATTTTTACCTGAAGACATCTTATAATGTCTTGGCATTCCTCCATTAAACTGGTAGTGATCTGACATCCAATACTGCCACTATGGTGGCCATGTTGAAAAATGGAAAGTCATTTTGACATTGGGCTTTTCAAGAGATTCCACTAGGGTTGTGCAACTACCATTACTTCAAGAGCTGTGTTGTTAATAGACAATGTCACAAATCAACACCACAACAGTAGCATAGTCTTTAGTCTGAGTTTCCTCTTACCCTTCCTGCTCCATTTTAGATATTTTGACATTAATTTTGGGGAGTGGGGTCAGATCCAGTTGCCTATTGAAAAGTTAGAATTTGTTGCCACTGCATGGTGGCAGCATTGGGTAGCCACTTACTAGCGGGTCTAGCAAACTTGAATGACCTTAGATTGAGTCATACCAGCATGAAGTGGATAAGCAGATTATATATTTTCTCTGAAATTGCAATTATAACATTTGTTACGTCTTTTAGCCACTAACAGAGAAGATGGAACTACAGAGTTGATGAAATTTGACATGGTACTTGTCATTTGCATGGCTTTGACATGGTACTTGCCATTTGCATGGCTTTGACATGGTACTTGCCATTTGCATGGCTAGTCAGGTGATTAAACAAATAACACAACCTTCATGTCCATGACTTTAGAGGTCAAATAGTCATGTGAGATCAACAATAAACCCCCTTTCCAATGTTGTTGTAAAAAAACATTCAAAATATTAAATGAAAGTCATATATTATTTATAAAAGAACAAAACATACTTAAGTTTTAACATATTTATTCTGAGAAAAGCAACCAGAAACCTGTCACAGAAACCTGTCACAGCAACCTGAAGAAAACCAGATTCATTGAGCAGAAAGAACATGTCAATGATTGTCATATGATACCAACAAAACTGTTGCTGACACATGTTCTGTGCTTCATGAATCTGGCATTTTGCAGGTGCTGGCAGCTTCCAACTTTTCAGTAGCTAATTGGCTCTGACCCCACACCCCAACATAAATGTCAAATTGTCTAAAATGGGGTGGGAAGGGCCAGAGGAAACCTGGACTACATAATCGTATTCCACTCACCAACTTAATTGACACACAGTTAACAACTTTGGTTCAATTATAAAGTAGATAGGCAAGGTGTTCACATACACTGCAGAAAATGTTCATTTTTATGTTCAAGTTAAACCCTTCAGCTTCAGCATGGCTTATACATCACATGACTTGTAGTCTTCCATAAATGGAAGGCAGGAAAGCCAAATCAAGCTGATTACTCAGCAATCAGTGTGCAGTTATTAATTTTTTTTGATCAAAAATAAATAAAATCCAGGATTAATGTCTATGAAGCAGAAATAGGTGTGCTATAATTTCTATTGCTTTGCACACAAGCAATCAGTCACCTGCTATAGCACCAGAGGGAGAGTTGGCTTATCTCTTTAATGGTTTCAGACATTGCTTTGACAACTACTACACATGATAAGACTGGCTTCTATGCTCCCTCACTTGTTAAGCTGCCACAGCAAGCGAATATTATATTTCACTAATTTCATAACCAGGGGAACTCTAGCCCTAACTGCAAGTTGTCCATTTTTACAGTCTAGGAAAGCAAAACTATACCACATGTATGTACCATTACACGACCTGAATCCATCCAAGAGGTAAGCCGACTCATCTTATGGTGATGTGTTGTTGTTGTCAATCACTGATCACAGTCATTGTTTATTTGAGACTACAATTGCATGAAAAGAATAGATCAGCTTTTGACAGACTTTGATCTTGAGACAGTTAACTTTCAAGACTTAAACGCATTTTACAGTTTGTCAGTACATGAGTATGACATACTTATATTTTTCCAGTACAGGGACAAATTTTACTGGTAAAAACTGGCATATACCAGTGTAATGGAATCTTTGTTTTCATCAGAAGACTTCATGTGGTGTCGTGAAAACTGACGCTTAGTATGACTACCATGGTGGCCATCTTGAAAATATAGTTATCTCTCCTCATCCAAAATGGATGGCTATATCAACGTGCAATTTTCATCATTTGACTTTGTATGATACCTAGTTGATTCTAAATGAAAACAGTGCCAGTCATACATCCAATATGGCTCCAGTGACGGCTCTCTTGAAAATCTTGTTACCACTACTCCCCATGAATGGATGGTCATATTGACATGAAGCTTTCACCAAAAGACTTTGAATGAAGTCTGTTTGGTTCAGAATGAAAATGGCGCCAGTGTTTGTCCACAATGGCATCTAATTTGGAAATGTTGTCTCTGAAGAATATCAGAGATGGTTTCAACAATCAGCAATTAAAAGGAAATCATGGTCTTATCTGAATTCCTGGATAGTCTTTTGGTCAGTAAAGCATCAGTTCCTTCAAGGGACTCTTAGTATTTTGTGGAAAAGACCAAAAAGTTGCACTAGCAGATCAGGGTTAGTGCTGTTTGTTTGACATCTGAAATAGGTCAAAATAGATACCAAATAAGATCTGTTGTTTGACATCTGAAATAGATCAAAATAGATACCAAATAAGATCTGTTGTTTGACATTTGAAATAGGTCAAAATAGATACCAAATAAGATCTGTTGTTTTTTCATGTGGTGGAGGATCCAGGTATGTGATATTTCCTTGAAATCTGAAATGATTGATTTTGGGCATGGAGTCTGATCTGCAGGTACATGATGTGGTGGTAGATCAGTGCCTACACTATTTGCTTGAAATAACAAATAGACCAAATATGGTACATAGACTGATCTGCAGTTGGATCATGGAAGACTGTCAGAACTGGTTTCAGTAATCAGCAGTTAAAAAAAAGTGAAATAAAATTTTCTGGAATTCTTGTTAATTGTTTATGTAATTCAGTAGAGCATCAATCTATTCAAAAAAGGCAAGTTCTAGTAATTTTGAAGAAAAAATAATAGCATACGTTTAACAGAAGAAAGAGGAATCTTGTGTACATAGACTTTCTTGTGCAGTCAGTTCAAAAGATAAATGAAAGTGTTAATGGAATTCAGAATACTGGTAACTCTTTTATAAGAACAAGAATCAGTTAGTAGTTTTAACTGCAAAATCACAAAAACAACTAAAAGTAGAAGTTTGCAATAGCAGTATGCAAAAAGTGGATGCATTAGGTGTTAATGATGGAGTTTTCTCATCAATATCGACATGGTACGTTGTTGTGTTTGCTTACTGACACTTTTTGGTTTATTGTGACAGCTGCATGAAGTAAACTTGTCCAAGAAGCAGTTGGGTCTGATCCATCCCCTGTGGTTGGAGCCATACAAAATCACCCTTGTAGATCTGGACATCAGCTCCAACATGCTGACCAAGCTACCTCGATGCCTGCCTTGGGAATTACAAAACCTACAATGTTTCAAGGCCTCAAACAACCTCCTCAAGTCGATAGAACCACCTGAGAACAGTGAGGAGGAATTTTGTCAGAGGTAAAAAGATGATCCATGCTAAGTATGTCATCCAGAAAGTATGCAGTTTTATACTCTATTTTTGAGATACTGTAAGTTATCTCCCTTGGCCCTGGTGCAAGCAATTATTTCTTTTAGGGGCAGAAGGATTTATGAGAAAAGTCTCAAAATATATTTTTGCTGCTTTCATTTATTTCTAGATTGATATTGCTTCTTCAGCAAATGTACTCAGTATATTTGGTGAATTGTTATATCTACAGATACTTTGTTATACCTATGGATATTTGTTATACCTTTAGATACTGTGTTATATATATGGATTCTTTGTTTTACCTACAGGTATTTTTTTATACTGATTAATACTTTATTATACTTACAGATACTTTTTATACCTATGGATATTTTGTTATAGCTATGGATGCATTAAAAGTGCTTTCCCTGGGTCCCATGTATGTTTTACTGGTACAGTCCTTAACAAAGATGAACAATTCAGCACAAATAGGCTTTAGATGGTGGCCAGTATAACTAGTGGAGGAATAACCTGGGAAAGCCCTGTAAGAACCACTGACCCATTCTCACACACCCACATTTGCTGAGCCTGAGACTTGAACCCACATGGACAGAGGTGAGATGGCAGTGATCAGTAAAGGCGAGTGCTTGAGACCACTTGGCCACCCGGGGCCATGGCATCATTGCCATAGCATTGGTGGCAGGATCGGCTTTTCATTGGTGGCATTATTATTATTATTGTTATTATTATTTCTTTTAAGAGAATTGTAAGTATATAAAAGTATATTTACAAAAAGATTATGTTTTGAGTTCTTTGATTTTAATTTGACTCAGTTATGATGGTTATATAAATGTTTATAAATGGCGTCATTTTTTTGCATGTGTGCAGTTTGGAATTCATCTACCTGAATGAGAACAGTCTCGAGAGTGTATGTGAAGAGCTGTTTAAAATCGCTTCCCTGAAGGAACTAAACTTGAGCAGAAACCAGTTGAAGTATCTGGTTAGATCCAAACATCAAAGTATGCTCGGTTACGACCCCATTGGAGGCAAAACAAGAGGTATGATGGTTGTTACAGTATATGTACAAACATAGTCATGTGTGGAATTACAGTGACATAAAAGTTAAAAATCTTGTAATATGTGCTATAATATGAATACATGTATATTTTTAACATATTTACTCCTCTCCCAGTATGTAATGTAGGTGAATACAGCATCACTGTGTCTCTACATACACAGTTTTATTTCTGGAACATAACTCTCAAATCATTGAAGGTATTTTCAACCTCTATCCATCCATCTGTCTGGTACAGTCTTGTGCAGCTAGTAAAATGGATTTTAATGGGGGAGATATCTTTGTGATGCTTCTTAAAATGATAAAGAAACAAGTTTGAATGAACTTTTATTATCAGCTGGCTTCAGCAATTTGTGTTAAAGTTATTATCATTGATGAGCATGATATTATCTCAGTAGTGAAACTAATTTTGCTGTTTTTTGTGGATTTTCCTGGTAAATATTTTGGCTGTTATGTAGATTTATATTTTTTTTACCAAATTTTATCTAATTTTTATAATTTTTATTCACAGCTGTAAATTGTAGTGATTATCTTTAGTTAGATTTTGCCTATGTCACTACAGTCTGTTATAGGAATGTTAAGAGCGTAAAATTACATAGGATCTATAAATAGATGCTTATGTATGTGTTGACAGTTACTAATAATAATCTTAATAATAAGACTTGTTGATGACTGTGGGTTAATTTATCATTGGCTGGTGGGTCTGGATGGTTCTAGAAGAATTTAGCAATTTCCCATTGGATGGGCCAGGTCACATGAATAGGTATTTCAGAATATTTATTGAATAGTATGATTTATCATGGGGGGTATATTGTGACATATAGTTGTAACAGAAGGTGTATATAAGGAGAGAACTGAGCCATCAAATGTCATTTCTATTTTGGAGTCATTCATATTTCTTAAGTTTCTGAAAACTTCTAAGGGCAGAATCAAGACAACATCTATAACTCAAACTCAAGTAAACATGTTGACAGTTAATAATTATCTTAATACATAACCTACAATGATAGACAAATATTAGCTCAGTATTATGTTGTTTACAAATTAAATGTCACTAGCCAGGTAAGTCCTTATTATCATGAACAAAACAAATTAAACTCACAGTAGAAAGCAAAGATACATAACACATAATATAATACAAATTAAATAAGGGAAAGAAATAAAATATAAATAAGAATAATTTTCAATTGTATAATGCTAAAACTTAACTGATGTACAAAACTAGAGTAGAGTAAATACAATCGTCTCTACCACAGAAACTCATTTCACAACCAAAGTTGCATAATTATAGGCATGTCAGTTGATGGTGGTGTTATGATGGATGTCCAGGAGAAATTAACTGCTACTGCAATATG
>JAECUM010093467.1:0-11879 GCA_016617855.1 Megalonaias nervosa | reverse complement strand
CTTCTTTCTGTCTTTGCTTAAAATCGTCGACACGTGGTAAAGAAGGAGAAAGTGGCGAAGGTACTGGTACCGGAACAAATTCTTGGGAAGAAGATAAAAAATCTACTAAATCCCAGTTGAAATCAACCTCTTCGGGAAGTAGCACTGTGTTCACTTTGGTAGCTGCTGCTGTACCATTACTTTTCGTCTCCACAGCCGGTGCACCCCAATTCATTGTCTTCTTAGGTTCCGTCATGTTTCACAAAACAATACCGCATCGATTCACTGCGCACAGACGCTAGTGTGCCTATATAGGAAATGTGACGTCACAGGTAGCTCTCTTCGGATTGGAAGACAGACTCCGCGAAGTGACTGAATTTTGCAACGCGTGTTGGGATTGGTGAACCCTTTCAATCCGTTTCGATCCGGTCTTCCACAATAAATAAACGCGGTTCACTTCATTCCCTTCACCTGTTCTCGTCACAGAGAAGATGTTGATCGACGTAGAATCCTCTACTTTGGTATCCTCAATGCTGTTCCGTACAGACTTACCCATGTATGTGAAAACAAAATGGACTGTCATCCGGATCACCGGTGCCACTCTTTGGAAAAGAAGATGTTATGGGGAAAGACAAGGCTGTCTTAAGCGGACTCTCATCTACGGACCAGAAGTGAGACACAGTTTAAGACAAACTTTGAGAAATTTGAGGAAGAAAAGAAGACCTATGCGATGTCCTGTATATTAACGGAATAGTGTTAACATCACATAACAAACAACGACCCTTTTCAGGGCCACTTCCAATGCCTCGAAAAGATCTTAATTTTCATTTGGTCTCCACCCTAAACGAATATATATATAAAACCCTTCCTCTACTAAAAAAAACACGAACGCTCTTGATTCGTGTTTGTCTATAGCCCTCTCTCAGGTAGCCTGACGTCACAGTACTTCTCTTTTTGCTACATTGTTACCAGTGTGACGTCATGCCACCTGTCGCTTATCGCTCTACAAACCCACAGTCTACTAGTCGCCGCTCTACAAAATTTCCATTGACGCTATACAGGCCCAGGGTGTGCTAGTCCCTCTACCCAATTTTCCATTGACGCTATACAGGCCCAGGGTGAGATTTTATTTCTTGACGCTATACAGGCCCAGGGGGGGTCTGTAATGCTAATTCCCATTGACGCTACGGTAACCCCATATACTACTCATCTTTGTAGGCGGTCTAGATCAGCTTGTAACCGTACTGCATCCTGGTCCGAGTCGATCACTCTGTATAGCAAGCTGTCGTCGGCAAAAAGGCAGACTTGGGAATCGACTCCCAATGTCAAATCATTGACTTAGATCAAGAACAGCAGAGGACCCATGACCGTTCCTTTGGGTACTCCGGAAGTGACAGAGGTTGATGAAGACGACTGGCATTCTAGCACAACCTGTTGGTTTCTTCCATCTAAAAAGCTGTTTATCCACTCACGGGTCTTGTCCCGAAACGATAGTGATGAAGCTTACCTGCAAGGCGTTTATGAGGGACTTTATAAAATGCTTTGCTGAAGCCCAGCATGATCGCATCTATCTGTCGTTTGTTGTTTAGACCAGCTGCATGATCCTGGAGAGTGATTATAAGTTGACTCTAGCATGATCTCTTCTTTCTGAAGCCATGTTGTCTTTCATATAGAACGTTGTTTTGTTTTTTTCTTCGAAGAACTGTATCAGATGGCTATGGATGATGTGCTCCATGACTTTGAAGCAAACTGATGTCAAGGAAACTGGCCTGTAGATGGCAGCTTTGCGTTTGTCACCTTTCTTGAACAATGGGGTTACGAATGCTCTTTTCCAGTCGTTTGGAGTCAGGCCCTGCTCTAATATCGTTTGGAACAGGAAAGTTAGGGCTGGAGATATTGAAGGTGTCGTCTCTTTCAGGAATCTTGACGAAATCTGGTCAGGTCCAGTCTCTTTATGTGGGTTAAGGTTTTGGAGGAGCTTAAGTACTCCTTTCTCATTAATATGAATGGGTGGGGCAGTTGGAGTGTTGCTAGTATCGAGATTTGGCATGTGTCTTCAATAGTGGAGACTGACGAGAACTGGGCGTTCATGATTTCTGACTTGTCAGATGCACTGGAATGGATTGTCACCCTTCTTCAGAGGGGAGACTCAGGAACCATCACATCATTTACTTTTCACGAAAGAGTATAATTTCTTATTGGTGCTTGTGTCGCTGACCATATCGCTGACATACTCACTGTAAGGATTCAGGCAGACTGTTTGAGTAATTTTTTTTGTATATGTCGCTATATATCCCAGTCCTTTGTATGGTTTGTCTGTCTTAACCTCTTATGTGTCCTCCTCTTCCTTCTGGAGTGTCTAAGTACCTGCCGGTTACACCATGGTTGGTTGAATCTACAAGATGTCATCTTCGATGGGATATAGGTAGTAGTGACCTAAATACATTTTTGTTTAAATTTCAGCCAAAGATTGTTTATTGGTGTGGTTACGTCATGGTCTGATATAAATGTAGATACGAATTCTCTGAGCTTGGTATGCATGACAGTGGTATTTGCTTTGCTCCAGAAGTAGACGAGTCCCTTAACTGGCTTCTCTCTGTTTGCAATAACATTGGTGTCAATAATTACTGTGCTATGGTCACTAATCCCAGGTATAGGGGAGCTCTTGACGACTACGGATCGGCGGTTGGTCAAAAGATGTCAAGTGTGTTGTTGTATCTTGTTGGGAAGTCGACGGCTTGTTCACATCCAATGTCGTTCACTACATTAATGAAAGCTTGGTTGATACATATGGAGCAATTGTGCCCTGATATGGAGTCATCTGCCCAGTTAATATCGGGTATGATTGCATCTCCCCAGATCCACAATGTGTGGTCCTTATATCGTGAGTGGAGGTCTGCAGTTTCTCCACAGAGCACTTATGCGTAGTTGATATTGTTATCAGTGGGTCTATAAATATTTCCAGCAATGAGTGGTTTCTTGAAGGTGATACATGTAAAAGCAGCTGCTACAAACTCGGATTTGCTATGAATGTCTATTTCTGTCGCATCAATGTTGGATCTAGCAATGATAGCCAGTCTAACATAGAAACTTCCGGGTCAGTTTCTTCAAGCAACAAATCTGTATGTATCTGGCAAAACGTCATTCTCAGCAATGGAAGGGTTTAACCACGTTTCGTTAGCAAGTATGATGTTAGGATCGCATTACTCTAGCATGGTCCA
Organism: Megalonaias nervosa; assembly: GCA_016617855.1. Taxonomy (NCBI): domain Eukaryota; kingdom Metazoa; phylum Mollusca; class Bivalvia; order Unionida; family Unionidae; genus Megalonaias; species Megalonaias nervosa. The sequence goes on along the minus strand of JAECUM010093467.1, from coordinate 8,679 downwards.
AAACGTTTCTCGGTTGCTACACATGCTCTGAAACTTAATGCCCAGGACTCTTATTTTTTTCTTGGATATGGGGTCTGACTTCCTAAGAAAATTTGGCGAGGATGAAGATTTTGGCAGACCAATGTTAATGCTGGAGTTGAAGGATGAGATCGGTGATTTGTTGACTGTTTCACTGGGTGTGCTACATGAAGTAGGGATGCTTTTAAACTCCTCAAAAAGACTTGTGTTGAAGTTTTGTACCCCGCAGTTACAGCAATACCAACTCACATCTGAAAGTTCGAAGTTTTATATACTGCAGTACACATATGCAGGCAGTTTATATGGAACCATTTCTTACAGCCTGTCAGGCAACTGAGAGTATCTTCTTAGACCAGGTGCGTGCCTTTCCGCATATATCGCATGGATATTTCACCACTCTAGTGCCTGGGTTTGGGTTACAATATGATGCATTTAGGATAAGTAAGGAGAATATATGGAGTAGGTGACCAGTCATGCATCTATTAGGAGCCAAATATAATGCGTATTTCCTCTGTGATTGCAAGCTGCATGGAAACATACCAGGAAAAATCCGGTGATGGAAACCTCCTTGGTGGCGAGCAGTCGGTGGGGAAAGGATATCTCTCGTGTTCCACAATATGGTCAAAATGATTGATATTAAGCGTAATAGGATATGAGCATTCATATTTCAAATACTTAGACAACTAACTACAGGTATAGATACAAGTAGTATAAGTAATATGAGGTTTCTATTTCAGAGACCCCCTACCCCCCAAAACGTTATACGTTAGCATTTTTGTCAGCAGCCTTTTTTAGCTTAAAATGATGACTTTCATATTTCTGACAAAAATATGTTTTGTTGGGGTAGGGGTGTCTCTGAGATAGAAACAACTCAATTATTTATACTACTATTACACTCTAGAAATTATTTTTATAGTTTTAGACAAAATTTATATTAAACAATAAAATATTATATATAATGTCCTTCTTTTATCCAACCCGACATGTTGGATTTGATCTGACAAACAGATTTTGTAAGAGATTTAATTCCATCAAATCAGCCTCAGGTTATACTGGTATAAAACCTAAAATAATAAGCGATTGTATTAAAAAAGTTGGATATCATATATCGCCAAAATATGGATCAGTTTGGTTATTCGCGACTGAAAATGATGTGAGAATAGCGGGTTGGGCAGATGATATGATGACATTTATTGATAATATGGTTGATATTTTATTTGATAACGTTATTTCTACTATAAATCAAACAGTAAAAATAAAAAATATTTTTACAAAACATATAATCACAACACAACCCCATATGAATTCCTAGCTTGTCATATGACATCCTAGCAAGTTCAGGGGCATTTGAATTAATCTCCATATGACCCCCTAGGTTGCCATGTGACATCCTAGAAGGATCAGAGGAAATTCGAAAGACGAAACAGACAGCACAGTTTAACCCCATGTGATCTCCTAGGTTGCCATATGACATCCTAGAAGGATCAGAGGTTACATATAAACTTATCCTAGGACATACACAGTTAATCCCCATGTGATCCCCTAAGTTGTCAAACAACATCTTAGCAGGATCAGAGGAAATTCGAAAGACGAAACAGACAGCACAGTTTCATACAACCCCATGTGATCCCCTAAGTTGTCAAACAACATCTTAGCAGGATTAGAGGCTACATATAAACTTATCCTAGGACAGCACAGTTTAACCCCATGTGAACTCCTAGGTTGTCATATAACATTCTAGTAAGTTCAGAGGTTACATATAAGGACTGACATACAAACGTGTATATAGATATGATTATGATTATATCTTAATTAAGGACGGCACAGTTACACATAAACTTAATTTTAAGAAATTTAACTCTAGGACGGCACAGTTACATACAAACTTATATACATATGATTATGGTTATATCTTAATTAAGGACGGCACAGTTACATATAAACTTGATTCTAAGAACTTTAACTCTAGGACGGCACAGTTACATATAAACTTATCTTAGGACAATACTACGTGCCTTCTCTACGCTCAATAGAAATTTGTGCACACACCCCCCCCCCCATCATAATCACCCAGGGAGTGCAAAATTACACCCACCAAGTGATATGGTGAGAGGAGTATACAAATTTTCTATTGACGCATAGACGGGCTGGCTACGCCCCTACTTAAATAAGCAATTTTTTTCGGCATCAAAATCGCCTCCCTTCGCCATATGGCAGTCATGAGATTCGAACCACGGACCTTGAGCACAAGAGTCCAGCGCGTTAGCAATCGGCCACCGGACTTCATTATATATATGTTAAAAAAGTTATTATATAGTTACCTAATACTACACAGGCACTTACAGTATACAGAATAAAAAAAATCATAATTATTATAAACTATAATGTGGATTTCTGAATAAAATAACATTTATTGTAAAATATTTCAATTTCCAAATACATTGGAGAGGTCTATACAGTGTGTATAAAACCAGCATTTCTGTCAGTTAAAAGTCTGTGTTTCATCAGCGTCGCTAGGAGACAGCAAGAAAAATCAATAAGTTTTATGACTTCATATGCTGCATGCTGTCTAAAAATAACTTGTTGTGTGAAGTTAAAACTCATGTACTTTATAGTCACAATTACAGTTTTTTGAATTTTATGCCTGTCTGTTTGTATGTTAGTTAGAATATTTATAGTCACAATTACAGTTTTTGAATTTTACGTATGTTTGTCTGTCTGTGTGTGCAAGTCCTCTTCTGGAGTTAAGTGCATTTTAGAGAGTTTGAAATGCTTTTTGATAAAAACCAACGTTAGTCTTATGTAAGTTCACATAACACAGCAGACAACTGCTTGTTACTAAGCTATGCTTAACGGAGTTGTCTAGCTTGATCAACTAATACCTATGCTTAACGGAGTTGTCTCGCTTGATCAACTAATACCTATGCTTGATCAAAATGCAGTGAATTAAGTAAAAATTTGAGATAAAAAGACTAAAACTCACTGATTATAAGTTTTATAGCCAAAAAATAAACCAAATTTTTACAGTGTAAAATCTAAATCACATATGATATGTTAGATAACTTACAAAAGATTTTAAACTAAGCTGGAACAGTATTATCTTCCTTTTTAAAAAGGTTATATTTCTTGACCAACACATAGTATTTCTACGTTTGATATTAAGTATAATATACCGTCATGATTATATAACGAGAATTTAATTCTACCAGATACTTTACGATGAGATTCGAATAATTCTTTCATCGCTATCTTACTGAGAAGATACTTACTACCTTTTGCAAAAACCTTTAACCTATCCAAGTCTATACTAATTTTGGTATACCGATTTTGGCTGATTGGATTATGTAAATTATCATATTTCAATGCAAGCTCATCTCGTAAACTTTCGCGATAACTAAAGTATTTGCTATCGTCTGATCTAATAAGGGAGAGTTTGATTCTGTCAAGTTTACTAAAACAAATACTTGAAATTTCATCATTAAATTCAAATGATAATTGTTGGTTATTGACCATTATTTTTTTTATTTTGCTATTAACTCCATCTGCTAATGTTAAATTTTCAAACATTATTTCTAATGTTTAGACAAAATTAATTGTATAATGTCCAATCGCTAGTGCCTTAATTCCATCGCTGCAATATCTTTTATCGTCAAAATTACTTAGTCCACGTTTTATGATCGTATCTGTTTCAAGTTTATGATGGTTTGTTCTTATGACATTAGTTTTGATAAAACTGACGCTATTGTTTAGTGCTGCTTTAAAATCGTCAAAATTCATCATCTTTTTCACATATCCTCGAGGAATACCTTTAGCTTTCTTTGTCAGTTTATTGTCATCTAATATAACAGCATACATTTTGCTTCTTAATCCAACAAACTCTCTCACCGGCACAAACATAAATTCAGCTTTCATTTTACCAATAACTTTTTTATTCGTATTATCTTGAAATCCACTATATGCTGGATAATCTGATAAATCAAACAGATTTTTATTATTGTAAATATCTTCATAAACATCTTCACATTTTATATTATAAACTAGCGAGTCCGTATCAGTAAATAGCAACTCCGAATCTGGCCATTGCTTTTTGGTAAAATCGTAGTGAAAATTATACATCAGCCACTTCGATATGTCAAGTACAGCTGCACCAACATAAATCGGTTTATTTAACTTTAAATTTGTGTTTCGTCGTTGTATTGCAGCAAGATTTTCATTAAATATTTTCATACTAACAAAACCATCCTCGTTAACTAATTTATTTCTGCGACTAATATCATTGACAATTTCTATAGAAACCCTCCTCCGAATGTTTTCCATCGTCTTAACGAAAACCGAGTTGTTCATTAACTTGAAAAAGTTTTTCTCAAAGTCGGTCTTAGCCACAGCACGACGTTTCGTATTTAATTCAATATAATTTGCCATCCACTTCGACTGATTAAACTTTAGCACGCGGTGGACCTTTCTCAGAATTAGTCCAGCATCTACTGCTTGTTTTAAATTTTTGTAATGCATAACGTAATTTCTTTTATCTAACAAATTTGGAACTAACTTATTAACAATCGAATTTTTTGCTGTTGTAGTTGCTCGTTGTTCAGGCGATAATAAACTATAATTAATCATCATTGACTCTGCGCAAAACGGGTAGTCGTTATGTAGATCATGTAACGAACTAGGATAATCTAGATCAACTTCAACAAAATATGAAATATCGGAATAATCGATATTAATTTTTCTAGGTAAATCTTTTTCAGTTTCTTTAAGAAATTGATCTGGAGTTATCCAATGAAATCCACCGTGTGGCATTGGCTCTGACATGGCCCAGCCATACAAATTCACACAATCTAGATAAATAAAGTAACTCGACGGGAGATTTTTATCATAATTTTTCAGATATTTGTTATTAGCGCTGCATATTTCTTTGTTATGACGCTAATTCCGCCTCTGATACTTTTTTTCAGTAAAGTTATACATATCGACATCTGTCAGCAGATCTAGTTCTATTTTGCTTGTTTTTAGTAGAGCGTCCCAAGACAGCCCGGGAACAGAATAATACCAACAGGGATCTAATCCATAATTTGTATGACTAACCTGACGAAAACTCTCAAAAACATCTGCTAGCAATAATACATCTGTTTTCAAATATTGATCGTGATAATCACCAAATGTTTTACAACTAAATTTATTCCAAATATCTTGCGCGTATTTGTATTCGTCATCTGTGATATTTTCATTTTTGAGCTGCGAGTAAAATTTATCTTTGTCAGGCAGAGAAGTTTCAGTAAATCTGCTCCAATTGTCGAGATACTCGTACGGAAATATACCTTTTCTTGTCAGATCGATATAGTTTTCACCGAAGCAACTTTTTAGATTAGCAAAATTACTACCGGCGCTCGTAGCGCTGTTGACAAGCTCATCTAATGATGCTGCCATAAATTGCAGACTGTCAATAAAGCGTAATTTGCCGAGCGTCACCGACATATGCGTTTCAAAATTATTTGGAATACATTTTATTACGTTATTTAATTTTAGTTTAGCTTTAATATTTTCATCACCAAAAGCTTCTATAATGATGTGACTGTCATAGTCACGAAAGTTATGTAAAACTACGGGAATAAAATCTGGAGCATGAAATTTTAAATTGCAACTGTTATGAGCTGCCCCACGATCTTGGCCGGTCAAATGACAATGATCTCGCACCTTGGAATCGTCCAGCAACTTTTCACAAATATGGCAATTAACTGCATCATCAAAATCAAGTTGTTGTTTAGACGTTATTCTCATCGGAGCTGTTTTAAGTAATCTGTTAGAAATTTTATTAACTTCGTCTATTAAATTTTTTAGTAACCACACGGCTGGATTTTCACCTCTGTATAACTTTATCGGAGTTGAAAATTTATCGCTGGCGCAACAAACTACTTTATAAGCTACTCCACAAGGAATATGCTGTTGTATTTTTCTAGTACTGGATTTTTTCGGATTATTTTCAGCTCCAACCACGGGAACGAGTAGACACTCGAAATCAGCGTAAATAACAAAAGGAATATTTAGTTTATGATTATAATTTTTAAATTTCAATATTTTTTCTTTTTCGCTAGGCATACTTATTCTTTGAACATTGACACAGTATTTGAGATGCTCCTGTAGTCTTCCATCGCTAGAAAAACCGTGCAAACATCTATAGCAGAAATATTTTTTATTTTTATTTTTACTGTACTGTCTGCCAACTAATCCGTTAAAGTTTTTTATCCAACAGTAATGTCCCTGATAAAATAATAAATTTATTGTCAACTGTGAAGCATTTTCTGAGATATATCTCGGGTAAACTTTTTCTTTCTCGTCTAGTCCAAAAACATTTACTGAGATATTGTTTTGTTTTTCAAACTTTGGTATATGATTTTCTGCTACTGGAAAAGTTATTCCTGAAAACTTTAGTTCGTCCTTGTGTGGAAAATACTTGTTAACGCGATCAGCATTTTGTTCTTTTGGAAACATCGCAGAAAGAATAGACCACTGAAAACATCTGTTATCATTGTTTCTTACATTTATACAGCATTTTTTGTTTTTAATTTTTTGAGGGAGATCGAAGTAGCCAGCGCTATTAGCGCCGCTGCCGCGAAGTATGTTATATTTTGCTGTGTGAAATAAAACTTCTTTTATTATTTCAAATTTCCAACCTGATCCTGACAAAGTAAATTCTTCTAATTTTTTGTTTATTTCTTGATGTATTTCATCGGCGACCACGGCAATGTTTGTTCCAGTTAATATTTTCTCGATTTTGCTGTTAAATATGGTTCCGAAATTTCGCTGTCAAAACTTTTTGTTTCAAAAAGTACATCCTCAACTGCGTGTAACTTTGATAAAATCATATGATATTGGACTATAAGTTTGATACTTTTATGAGCCGCAAGTTCTCGAGAAATAACTGGTTGCAAAAGATGAAATAAATTTGTAGAGCTAAAATTTGCTAAGACATTTTGATCATCAAGTTTGTAACTATTGTCATAACCTGAAAAGGCTGAAGCAATTTTTTCTGATTTGATAATGCTCTTTTTAGCAATATCTCGCAATTTTAACATTATATATATAGTAATATTTTATATTTAATTGAATTTTTTCTAATTAGAAATATGAAAAACCTTATAGCATAATGACAGAAATTTTGAGATATCTGCCACTGAAGAGCAAGAAACTTATCATGTACACCCAAGGTACAACCTATATGCTGCAAATGCACTTAGTTCTGTTATCAACATAGCATCTAAAAATGCTATTGGCATACCAACGCCTGCTGGTATGTTAATTTCAGTAAAAGGCGATAATGCAGAAAGAATTGAAATGTTTAGAAAATATTTTATTTATACTTTGTTTTGCGGCGAGATTCCAGAAGGACAACGAGTATATAGAAAAAATAGCACAGTTGCTGATGATAATATTGAAAATTTAGGATTAGAAAATGCATTTCAACCCCATCCAAGATTTGATCTATATGAGGCAAATGATAAGGGAATTATTAGATATATAAAAACAAAAAAAGTTATTGGAAATTTAGATAAAAATAGATATTTACATATAATGATACGTGGTATAAAAACTAACCAAGTTAATTATAGGTCGCATAGGTTTGTTTACGAAACTTTTAACGGAATAATACCTAATAGTTTAGTTATCGACCATATAAATAAAAATAAAACAGATAATCGTCTAGAAAATTTAGATGTGGTTACGCCAAAAGAAAACACAAGACGTGGAGATGCTTGTGGTAATAAGCTTAAAAATCCAGCCAGACAAATAATTTCAATAAATTTCGAAACTGGAGAAGAAATGAAATTTAAATCAATAACAGCTGCTGGAAAATATCATACAATTGATAAACGTGTAGTAAAATTTGTAGCTGATAATATAAAAAAATCAGCAACGTCAACAATGACATTTGATAGATTTAGTTTTAAATACGATAACTAATAATATTTTCTATATCATTCCGAGAAAGACAATTATGACTAAATTCCATGACATCGTCGCGATTAAATCGTAATGTCATCATTTTATTTGTATCAAGTTTCATTTTGTCAGCTGCTGTTAATAAAAATTTGTCTGAATCACTTAATGTTATGATAACATCAATAAAATAAAAATTATGTCCCAATAAACAAGCTCGAATTGCCTCAGATAATTCTTTGCGATTTAATATATTAACTCGCTGATGATATTTTATTTCTTCGATCATCTTATTATTTATTAATTAGATAAAAGATTATTATAATAATGAGCTTGATTGAGAGACTGGCTGAGCTATATTCAGGAGATTTTGTTTCAGTTTTTAATGTTACATCCGAAAATATTATTAGTGATATATTTGCTGATTATACTGAAAAAGATATTTTGTATAACTATGACGATGAAGAAGATGATGTTGTTGTTAGTAAAAAAAATTAAGCAGACCAACAACTTATAAAGCCTTTTTTAAACGTAAAAATACCTGGACAACAAAGAAATATAAAATACGATTTTATTTTTGTTAAAATATTTAATTTAATGCCAGTTGATGATGCGAGAAAATCACATTTAATTTCTTTATGTAAACCAGTAAAATGTAAGTCAGTACTAATAAAATATGAGGAAATTTATAATAATATTATTCGATCGCAGTCGATGAAATCG
>JAECUM010093466.1:5000-13123 GCA_016617855.1 Megalonaias nervosa | reverse complement strand
TGACTGTAATAAAAACTACTCAGATCATGACTGTAATAAAAACTACTCAGATCAAGACTGTAATAAAAACTACTCAGTTCAAAAAGTATAAATTTTACTAAATAAGGATGAAGAGTACATTTCATTTTAGTGAGTAATATAAAGTCAATAGACTTGAAAAGAAGGAAAATCTTTCAGTACAATGAAATACCAGATTCATATATAGATATTTATTGAGCAACCAGTCATTAGAAGAACTAAAGATCTTAAACGATGATTGATTCGCAGAAATAAAGAAAAAATTAAGATAATTTATATTGCATCTAGATTTCAACACTTTTTATGACAACTAATGACTGGCCCAAAATTTAAATAGGAAAACAAAAACAAACAACAACATAAAAGAAAAACATTCAGTTCATGTAATCGAAGATTGTAGGACTTGGAGAGATGACTAAACTTTTAGTATTTTAGGAAGTAGATTTAGAAACATCTGCACAAGTATTATGTGGTCTTTGAAGTCAAAAACGAAATTAGGTAAGGGTATACAAAAATCACTAACTGAAGTTAGCTAACTGACAAAGTCAAAACGAAATTATGTAAGGGTATACAAAAATCACTAATTGAAGTTAGCTAACTGGCAAAGTCAAAACGAAATTATGTAGGGGCATACAAAAGTCACTAATTGAAGTTAGCTATTATGTAAGGGTATACAAAAATCACTAATTGAAGTTAGCTAACTGACAAAATCAAAACGAAATTATGTAAGGGTATACAAAAATCACTAATTGAAGTTAGCTAACTGACAAAGTCAAAACGAAATTATGTAAGGGTATACAAAAATCACTAATTGAAGTTAGTTAACTGGCAAAGTCAAAACGAAATTATGTAGGGGCATACAAAAATCACTAATTGAAGTTAGCTATTATCTAAGGGTATACAAAAATCACTAATTGAAGTTAGCTAACTGACAAAATCAAAACGAAATTATGTAAGGGTATACAAAAATCTCTAATTGAAGTTAGCTATCTGACAAAATCAAAACGAAATTATGTAAGGGCATACAAAAATCACTAATTGAAGTTAGCTAACTGACAAAATCAAAACGAAATTATGTAAGGGCATACAAAAATCTCTAATTGAAGTTAGCTATCTGACAAAATCAAAACGAAATTATGTAAGGGCATACAAAAATCTCTAATTGAAGTTAGCTATCTGACAAAATCAAAACGAAATTATGTAAGGGCATACAAAAATCTCTAATTGAAGTTAGCTATCTGACAAAATCAAAACGAAATTATGTAAGGGCATACTGACAAAGTCAAAACGAAATTATGTAAGAGTTGTTATTGTTGTTGTTGTAGGGCTCAACGCCATTTTTCAGCACACGATAGGCTATACATGGCAGCCAGTATTAATGGTGGAGGAAGAAACCGGGAAATCCCCGGAAAGAACCACCGACTTACGAGAAGCTACTGGCAAGCTTTCTCACATATCCACATTCGCCGAATCCGAGACTCGAACCCACGCAGACAGAGGTGAGATGGCAGTGATAACATTTTATTGTAATGATAATTTTCACGGGATTTTTTTTTTTTTTTGTTGTTGGAAAATTCAGTTTTCTGTTTTGACCTGATTAGAACGTAAATGTGTTGCTTTATTACTATTTTTAGCCCACCTTGGTTGAGAGGTTTGTAAACTCTAAATGAAAATGATTGGTTATTACCAAGTTCATGTTCGGCCCACGTGTTAGCTATGTTGTAAACAGCCTTTTTTGTTATTCATTTCAAGCGTGAGAATCTGATTCTTAGCTAGGGCTATTCTGGCCTACGTGTAAATTGGCATTTTATTACTGCGCTGTTCGATGATTAAGTGACCACGTGACCCATCACTCGGGTTTGAAATGACGTTTTAGTTGGGTTTAATACTCATATCTCAGTGAAATTTTGTCAGGCGTAAACATATACCTTAGGGCTCAAGGTATTTGTCTTCTTGTTGCCATTTGAGTTGATTTTCGTATTTAAAATAATCTATTCACCCTGGGAAATATTCTACTTCAACAAAATACTTGGACAAAGACATTCACTAAATTATCTGGAATTCAAAAGCCAGAATTGCATTCTTGGTGACTCACCAAAGAACTGTTGACACATCAACACAAACTGGTCATAGAGGACGTCATCGCCTTCCATATTGGAACTTCATCGAGATTCGAACCTGGATTCAATTAGAACTTTTTATGATAGGACAAAGTCAAAACGAAATTATGTAAGGGTATACAAAAATCACTAATTAAAAAGACTAAAACAACATCTACAAAGTTTGTACCTATGTTTAAGTCCCCATGAGGCCAAATGAATTAGATCCTACCATCACCACATATTCAATATTACAAACACATTTCTATTAACTTTTATCTTGAGTATAGGAGAACTATAACTACAAAATTTTTACTAAGCTGGTTTATGATAGATTATATTTTTGCAGTATCAGCCATATGTATCTTTAGAATGTTAACTTGGTTAGATTTATTGCTTTAGTGTTTCTTCTTCAAAGTTTGCATAATTGTCTACCAAGACAATGTATCCATTTGTCCAATCTATCAACACGAATCTATTACGCCTCTAAGAAGAAAAAAAATTCCTTGTTGTATGTCATCTTGTACATATATGTTGAGCAGATAATAACAACAAAACAAAAAAGTTTGATATTGTATTTTGATATAATCTAGTAAAATTTTTATCTTCGTACAATTTGTAACACGCTTGTAATCATGTTATAGGGTTTCATAATTTGTAACGTCGCTTATAATTTGTTATTGGGCTCAACAATTTAAAACAGTATGGACTTTATTTGACTGTTTTAAAACAGCATGGACTTATTTGACTGTTTTAAAACAGTATGGACTTTTTTTGACTGTTTTAAAACAGCATGAACTTTATTTGACTGTTTTAAAACAGTATGGACTTTATTTGACTGTTTTAAAACAGTATGGACTTTATTTGACTGTTTTAAAACAGTATGGACTTTATTTGACTGTTTTTAATACAATCGATTATCATATGTGCTTCTTAAGTAGAGCCGTACACAGCGATGATCCCTATAGACGGTATCAGCACTACTATTGCTGATTTCATCGAATTTTTGTTCCTGATTAAAGAAATATTTATTTGCATCTGTAAATTGGCTGTTACCTTTTGTTCCAATTAATTAAAATTTGTACTTAAATGTTTAATTTTTGTCTAATTCATAAATACTTTCTTGTCCTATGTCGATGGTATTCAGTAGCCCTTGATCTGTATATCCCTTGCACCACGTCGATATTATAAGCTAGCCTTGGATCTGTTTATCCATTGTGTCAAGTAATAATTATAAACTGGCCATTGATCTGTATATCCCTTGTACTACGTCGGTATTATAAACTAGCCATTGATTGATATATACCTTGCACAATGTCAATATTTAAACTAGTATTTGATCTGTATATTCATTGCACCATGTCAATATTATAAAGTAGCCATTGATCTGTATATCCCTTGCACCATGTCCATATTATAAAGTAGCCATTGATCTGTATATCCCTTGCACCATGTCAATATTATAAAGTAGCCATGATCTGTATATCCCTTGCACCATGTCAATATTATAAAGTAGCCATTGATCTGTATATCCATTGCACCATGTCAATATTATAAAGTGTTACGTATCGGCTCGTTTAAAGTAACAAAAGAAAAGAGTGAAGACAACAAGCTTTGTAAGTTTTAAAAAAAATAATTTATTTCCCTAGAAAACACGGTGAAAAGGTGAAAATATGAAATAGGACTTACGGTTTGTGAAGAAAATCCAAACATTTATCCTAGAACTGTGAAAATATATAAGTCCTATCAATAAACAGTTCTATCTGAATCTTGTTTGAATCTCAAGTTGTTTCCAAAATGGAGGATGATGACGTCAGATGAAGTCTGTACACAAATGTCCAGAATTTCACGTTGAACCACAATTTGTACTGTACTGTTCCAATTTAGAATGAATTTCACAGAAAGTCTTTGTCCTAAACCATTTGTGTAGTTCTCCAGGGAATAAATTATTATTTAAAAAGTAGATGAACTCCTGTAGCTGTCATCTATAACAAGACACATCTCGAGCTCTACAGATGTAAAGAAAAATAAACTCTTTCCAGCACAAGAAAAATAATACCTTCTTCTCAAGGTATAAGAACGACTCTGACTATTTCACAGGGACCTAAGTGTTTTTAAACCGAACCAAAACGTGATTTCATGCACACGCACGAAGAACGCGTGATTATTTCGCAATAAACAATCGCAGTACACGATGTAAACACGTATAATTAGAAATGACCTCGGCCACAACCAATCATTTACGCCGATTATTTATCCAGTCGGCAATCTAAAATAATACCCAGATCCCCTAAACATAATCACCATCATAATAAAATATAATAATACAAAAATGAAATAAAAAGAATTCAAATTTTAACACACAAGTAATTAAACTACATGGTCGTAACAAAAGTAGCCCTTGATCTGTATATCCCTTGCACCATGTCAATATTATACAGTAGCCCTTGATTTGTATATCCGTTGCACCATGTCAACATTATAAAGTAGCCCTTGATCTTTATATCCCTTGCACCATGTCAATATTATAAACTAGCCCTTGCTATCTATTTATGAATCTCCGAGTTTAGCAGTGTGTTCATTTTTTTTAGAGTTAATAAGGTTTGATCTTTTGGTGATTTAATTTTGTCACCCAAGTCAGTGATATAAATCGTGGTTGAAAATTTATATATACATTCACGCATACGCGAAGAACACAAAACAGAACTAATTAACTCAGTTGACAAAAATTATAAGTTGTACAAGCAGTGAAACAAAATTTAAAGTGAAAGACTGTCTATAGCTCGTTCTCTATTCTTATTTTCCTCTGCTTTTTTGTAATTTATGTATTTTTTAAAATGTATATACATAAACGTTATTAAACCTGTACTCAGTAGACAAATAAGTAAGGATCACCTAAACGAGAGAAACAGGATAAAATACATTGTAACGTTGTTGTGAAATTTCTTCAAATTCTCACCGTAATATGTTCAACAGTTATAAATTGGAAGAAATGTCCTCGTTGGATATGACACCCCAGTATTACTACATCTGATGATATTTTTGCTGACCTAGCATTTACAAGAATTTCATATGTTTTCTAAAGTTTTTCTGTTAATTTTTCCAACTAATCATCGGATTTAATTTTCTTCCACTAATTACCTGAATGTTTTAATCTATTTTCGATACTCATTATTAATTCCTGCTTGTACTCTTCCTTGTTATTGAGAGCTTTACTTCTGTCCCTTTTTTTCTTCTATAAAGCCTAATTTCTTCTCAAGTTGTTCATGACCCATTTAATTAGTGTAAAATGACAGACATTGGTGCAGTATAATTTAATAATCATGTTTATGATGGACTTAACTTTGTTAAATATCGTGGTACTATGATTAATATTACGTATTGATTAATAGTATGATAATACGATATATATTGTGTATTTGATAAGTATTATGATAATAATAAATTAAATTCCTATTACAGACAATTTGTCAAATGAAGGATTTCAACCTATTCAACAAATTTCTACTTACGTTGATCAAAACAAAGAATTTATGAAAAACGATTTAAGCTTATATGAAACATAGACGAAGCAAAGAACAAACACAACAATGACTTAAGTAATTATAAATTAAGGACTAAAATGGAACATAATATTACCAAGATGTAGGCAATATCGTTTAAAAACTCTAATAAGAATAATCCAAATAAGATACTATCAGCTTGCACTGTCTACATGTTCTTATCTGGTCAGTAATAGAATTCAGGGCCTACCTGACTAATATCTTGTTATTTTGCAAACAACATATTACATAGCTAATATTTTTCTATAATTTTAGATTTTATATCTATCTATCTATCTATCTATCTATATATATATATATATATATATATATATATATATACATATATATATATATATATATATATATATATATTGGAGACAAACATGTTTACATATGTTCAGTTTACGGTCCAGTTTCTTCAATAAAAATACACAGAAATTAGGAATGTTCAAAACGTAAGCTCTTTATGAATTTGATGTGAAAATTACCGTCATCCTGGCTCTGTTATTGTGTCGTATATTTTTATATAAATGTTGTTTACTTCAGAATTACTCATTCGTATCTTAATATCCATAACGGAATCAGTCTTATTGTTGTGTTCAGTTTTTAATTTGAGAGGATTTATTTATTGAAATTATTCATTGGAATTATGAAGTGCTCATTAGTTTTATGACTCAATTACTGTTTTGGGATTATTGTGAATTCGTTCAATGACATTTGGCATTATATCATTGTGATACATCTAGACTGTTAATACATAAATAATATTCCAGGCTATTGCACACCAACACATTCAAAATTGGAATTCATTCGGAGTGCTCTATATTTTTGGACTTGTGCTAGAACTTTTAGGAATATTTAAGCTTCAATTCACAATACTGTATGTTATTTTTGAATTTTCACTTTTTATTCTATGGGAACAATTCATTTGTTGAATCTTACAAAACTTGTAAGTTTATATCTTTTCTGTTATATGTATCTATGCATGTGTGTGTGTGTGTATATATATATATATATATATATATATATATATATATATATATATATATATATATATATATATATATATGCGATTGTGATGAATATTTAAGTTATGACATGTTAGATTACAATTTTAATTTTAAATCTATGCCTTTGTTGGATTAAAAGAGTGATCATCACGTAATGGTAGTTTTCCTATCAGAAAGTAGATGTGGAACCTAGCTATTTTAATTTTACTAATTCTGGTAATGCTTGTATCAGTTAGGCAGCAAGAAGATATTCCACATCCTAACGTTACCATCCATGCCACCCATTTTAATTGATTTTGCCGGAATTTGATATCATACTATGCTGGATCTCAGGTCATTGTATCATCATTGACAAAGTGTACAGTGCAATAGTCTAGAATGTTCAACGGTTTGTACATAAAGACTTGATTTCTGTGTAGTAAATTTTCATCTTGTTATATATGTTTTAAATTTCTTTATTAACTGGAGCACTATTGTGTTAATGAAAAATGTCACTGGTTGCTAGGCTTTTTAAAAAAATCTGAAGTCCATTATTTAGGGGCAACGATTAATTGCTGATATATGGTTATTGGCTATACCAGAAGGAGACATCCATTAATTGCTGATATTCGGTTGTATTCTTTACCAGTAGGGGACAAAGTTTAATTGCTGATATTCGGTTATTGGCTTTACCAGAAGGGGACAAGGGTTAATTGCTAATGTTAGGTTATTAGTTTTACCATGGATGAAAACGATTAATTGTTGATATTTGGTTATTGGCTTTACAAGTAGGTTACTGCAATTAATTAATGATATTTGGTTATTGGCTTTACCATGGATGGCACTGATTAACTGCTGATATTCGGTTATTGGCTTAACGATGGATGACAAAGAGTAATTGCTGTTATTTTGTTATTTGCTTTACCAGTGATGGACAATGATTAATTGCTGATATTGCTTTCTTACGGATGATAACGCTTAATTGTAAATGTTCGGTTATTGGCTTTTCAGTAGGGACAATGATTAATTGCTGGTATACAGTTGTTGGCTTTACCAGTAGTGAAGGGGAAATTATAATCGTAGAGTTTGTGCTAATTGATGGCTTCCTAAGGACTGCGGCAACCGGCGTTAAAAATTGCGAAACTCAATATTTCTGAAAATGACAATAATGTAAACTGTAGCTAAGCCAGGAATACTACAATAATACAGTGTAGCTAAGCCAGGAATAATACAATAATACATTGTAGCTAAGCCAGGAATAATACAATAATACATTGTAGAAAGTGTATGCTAAGGTCTTTATTTTGAAAACTAATTCTTATCTTTGGTGGGTGGGTTAGGGGTGGGAGAGGGGTAGGGTGTTTATTTTTAAGTGAAAATATAACTGTTTTGTGTGGATGTCGTTGTGGCACAGAAAATATGCGGGTAGTGTGTTTTGTTTTTATAAAAAAAAAGATTTTGCACTAACCATT
>JAECUM010093466.1:0-2500 GCA_016617855.1 Megalonaias nervosa | reverse complement strand
AATAATTTATAGATGCATTTGGGATATGCTCGTGCAGAAGACAACAACTAGATACAATACGGCGAATTGTTTGCAAAAAATTATTAATATACTTTTCCACGCCTATAATAAAATATGCTACTGAACTTTATCCTTGTTATCATATGACAGTCTTAAGTCTGGCATACCATGTTATGGCGTTGTCCATCCATCCGTCCGTTAAGATGTGTTTTCCAGTACATAACTTCGTAACGGAATGAGACATTTTCAAGACACTTTGCCCAAGTATATATCATCAGTAAGCGGTGTGTCGCTTACGACAGTTCAGGCTCCCTGTATCAATGTCAAGGTCGCGGCAAGTGAAAATTTTAATGTTGTGATTGATATCCTTGTGACTTAGGACAATAAACCCGTAGTAGTATTTAAATCTGAGAATGAAACGAAATAAATCCTAAAAGGAATACCCCCTTTAATTAAAACATTCCTCACTTCCCCTTACTGCACAAGCACAATATGAAAATTGAATCGAAATGTCTTCTCGGATGATATCTAAAAAAACCCAAACACATCTGTGAGTGTTTGGGATATATATTTAAAAGGATATATGAAGAGTGGAGCCAGATAATGAATATACGTGGACATATGGACGGACATGCAGAGCCACGTTGTGTTACCATTTAATTGTACAGGCGTTGTACGTGATGGGGCTTTTAGAATCATTTAATATAATATTTTGTTATTATATGAAATACTTTCATGTCTGTCCACAAAAAGCTTAAAAACAGGTAAGGCCAAATAAATACTTGTCAGTATGATTACACCTTTTTCTGCAAAGTGCATATTTTGTATCGACCTGTCGATTTTCTGTTGCGGACATTTTTGTATTATTAAAGTTTCTTTTAATGTATTTTTCTTGCGATTTCAGATATCTGGGAATAGTTTACAATCAGAAAAGTTGTAGAGACACATAGACGGACAGACATAAATAGTGTGATGGTAGATTACACGTTGATCTTGTCATGTAGAGGAAATGTTTTAAAAGATTATATAAATATATACCTTGTTGCAAGCTCATGCACGGATGACAACAAAATTGCATTCTTACACATCGAAGTTTATGATTTTGATTTTTTGCATCAAAAAATCTCTTGTAAATGGACACACTTTAGCCAAGTTATTTTGGTCCCCCCGGCGTGTATATAATTTGGGGACTGCAATCTCCACAGATTGTCATATTGGAAGAAGATCAAAGTATACCGACATGTACATGGTTAGAAGCTATAAAGTGAAAATTGTAAGACCATTCGATGATAAAAGACAGACCTATGAGAAATATTCATATTTGGAATATTGTTTTTAATGCAGTTGATTTTCATTTGACGCGGGGGGGGGGGGAGGGGGAGAGTAATTTTAATTATGTAATACTTACCTGCCAATATTGCACTGATTTCCTTTTTCAGGGATTCTTAATCCCCAGTCAAAACTTAATATTCCCTCCACAAATTAGTATTGGATGGACAGAATTTAAAGGAATGCTTTCCCAGTATGTTTCATTAGCCATAGGAATCATATAGAATGTCATCCTCTTCTGACATATTACACTGGACATCAGAGCGGGGTGGGAAGATGTAATTTTTACAATATTAGCAAGTAGGAAGTATTACATAATTTAAATTACCTGACCCCAACAACAACAACAAAAAAGAAGAAAAATATGCATTTTAATAGCAGCAATACATTATCTGCTACTATTGCATTGTTAAATCTACCATTTAGGAGGGAGGCCGATGTCCTCAACAAATCTGGTATAGAAAACTATTGTAGTTACAATTACAGTAGGAGTGTACACTATTGTAAGCTGGTAGAAGGTAGGGCCACATGTTGTATAGTCCCTGTAAGGCCCAACAAAAAAGGCCTTCTCTCTGGTGTACCAGATATCGAAGGTACAACGGAGGAGCTGGCATGAGATCGCCAGAAGTCAGCTTTTATAGCATCATCCAAAGAGAAGTAATTGAAATAGGTCCAAGATATAGCAATAGTCTTAACTGCAAGGACTTTCGTTCTCACCAGAGTCATCTCTGTGATGGGCCGATAAGCTGTCTTGATAGTAACAAAAATCCATCTGGAAATGGTGGCTGCCAGAAAATCAGAGGAACCCTTATGAGTTAGGAAGAGACGTTTCCGACATTTCCTTTTCCTTTAAGAGGAAACCAAATGAAGGTAGCTGTTAACCAGAAATCCAGGCCATCAAAGAAGGGAAACCTAATCAAAATTACCGTTGAACCGTAAGCAACTGACAAAGCATGAATCTGGATCCTTCTCGCAGGAGCCAAGGAGAGCAGAAAAAGTCTTAATGGTAAGGAAGATTCACACAAAGGTCTACAAGGTCGATAAAAGAATTTCTATAACGCCCAGAAAACATGCGAAAGATTCCATCTAATACATGAGTGAGCAAGATGTCGGTCAGCGAAGCTCAAAATACCCGACATCAGAAACACGACGCTCCGACCCAATAGCGAAA
>JAECUM010093465.1:0-40411 GCA_016617855.1 Megalonaias nervosa | reverse complement strand
GTGGGGGGGGGGCACCAGACAGATGCCCCCCTTCCCCTATTTAGCCAATAAAAGAAAAGTCTTTAATGTGTATGTGTTTCCCCCTAAGGTGTGTTGCAATGTTCTAACTTTAGTAAACAGAATTTGGATAAAAAATTTATTTAAAAGCAAATTTTTGATGAGGTATTTATTTCCTTAGTGTATCTAAAGGTTTGTTCATCCGATCAAATTTCAATCGTTTGATCGGAATTTCTCCCCTTTTAAATTTCAGTGACTTTTGCCCAGGGTCCCTACATTCTGTGTTTGCTATCTGTATGATGCTATAGTGTGTGATTGCTACAGATTTGTGTGTGAGGATGACATTACGTCAAAGTTTGACCCAAGTTGCGTACAATACTAAATACGATTTTTTTTTTTTAAATTAAAAAAAAAAAAATAATTTTGGAAATGCTATTATCATTTCCATGTTTAATTTTGAATTTCTCTTTAAATTTTCATTTTGAATGAGAGACGGTTGCACTTATAAGAAATAAATAAAGCCTACTGTTTTTGGTGTGTGCTTGGGTGAGACGTCTCATTTTCTTCTGTAACTAAGGATTGAGGAGGCAGCATCCTGATTAAGGAGCCACATATTCATTTATTATATTTATGCTTCTCTTAATCTTTTGGATGCATCCCTATTTAACATGATTTATTATCTTTTATACCAAACAGGGCCACAAAATCAGCCCCCATTTAGTGTAGAAATTATTATTACTATCGCGCAAAAAAGTACAAAGTTCCAAAAGATTTCAAAATAATAAAAAATTTTGTTAGTCCTTATTGTTAGAGTAGGTAACCTTGTTAGCTAGGTCAATCCTATTTCCCCGTGTATTTGTTATCTTTGTCCATTTCCTACACATGGAATTTTCTGGGGCTCTTTCACAGGCCTGTCCACTTCGCGTGGCGCCTTGTGACTTAGCCCTGTGACGTCTATGTCTCGTACTTCTTCCATGTGTAGGTTCCCTATTCCCATTAATTAATTTCTAAAGGAAAAGGAAGGAAAAGAATATGTCATTATGTTAAAAGTTAGTTAATTTTGAGTTCTATCTTATTGATTAATTATTGTTATATTGTAAGATACCGAAGGAATATGGAGTCTTTTAAAATTACAATACATAGTATTATGTACGGCAGATTTTGTTTGTACACCTGAGGTGAGAGATGAGACCGGGGCTCCAGCCCGCGTTTAGGCTGGTACGCACCCCTACTTGGGCTGTAAACCGAAGCCCCCACCCCATCTCACACCTCTGGTTTAAACAAAACTAAAATTTAGAGCTATGCCGAAGGAATATGTAGTCTTTTAAAATTACAATACACAATACTTTATTTTATGTACTACAGATTTTGTTTGTACACCTGAGGTGAGAAATGAGACCAGGGCTCCAGCCCGCGCTTAGGCTGGTACGCACCCCTACTTGGGCCGTAAACTGAAGCCCCCACCCCATCTCACCCCCCCACCCCGCTAAAACAAAGGTAAAATTTGGATCTATGTGATGGTCTGTGCGACAGGTTATTTGTTAATTACGATCACCTGCCCACAGGTCATCATTGTTGATACTACAAAACAAAATTATTTCCATTAACGTTGTTTTCTCAAATTTTCCATCAAGATACAATAGCATATTCCTTTGATATCTTTCTTTAAAATAAGTGAAATTAGTTTTAGTCTATCTTGTTCCCTCTTTTCACATCCTGTTATAGCATGTAATTTAGTGTAACTTGTTTTTTTTTTTTGTACATTGGGCATTTAGGTGTTATCTTTATCACGTGTCTTATTTTTGCTACATTGCCTGTCAGCCAGACGTTGTGCAGATATTTAAGCATCAAGCTTTGGGCTGGGTAACGCCAGCCCACCTCTTTTGTTTGTCTTATATAACGTTTCCTTTTCTATATAATGTATTTTAAAACTCCAAATATATTTAATAATCTCATTATCTACTTTTTCAAGTTTTTTATTTTCAAAATCAATCGATTTTAAATGTAATTCATATTAGAATAAAAATATGTTTTGGCCACTTGCGCCCGCTCCATTATGCACAATGGCGTTTGTACCCAGATTTCCATGTTCTCTTTTATCTTTATCCTCACATTTTTATAGTTTTCTACTTCATTTTTCCCCAAAGTAAATACCTAATGATTTGACTGTCTTTTATTGGGGGGTGGGGGTAGCCCAGGGTGGTTTCCCCTCCAGTTACCTATTTTTAGAATTTGTTTTTTCTTGATTAATCTTTGACCCGGACACTTTTCCAAACAATTTGTATTCCTTTTAAGTGTTTAAAGGAATTTGGGTCTCGTATAAAGTTTGTGCAATCGTCTGCATGTTGGAGCATCTTAAATTCTTTAAGACTTGGAATTCTTATTCCCTCAATCTTTTTATTAGTTGTTATTTTAATACTTAGCATTGAGAGTGGGCACCCCTGCCTCACTGACCTTTGTATTTCAAAACGCTCTAGCATTTATATTTTTATACAGGATTTCGGTCCAATTAAGGAATTTTTTTTTCCGAACCCATTTTTTTTTTTAAAACCCTCTGTATATAGTTGTGTTCAATTCTATCGAAAGCTTTCTCTTGGGCAAGAAGCACCATAGCGCCCTTTTTCCCAGAATCTTGTATGTGTTCTATTATGTTTTTATATGTTACTTTGAATGTCCCTCCCTTTGGACCCACATGTTTGATTTTTATTGATAATTGCATCCATTCCATTTTTTTTTAATACTCTATTTGCTAGTACTCTGCTTAGGATTTTATAATCTATATTTAGGAGGGAGATAGACCTCCAATCTTTTAGATCTTCCCTATCCCGCTTCCCTTTATATAGTATTGAAATTAAACCATCCCTCTTTTTTTTTAATGGTGTTATTTCTCAATAAAATATTGTTATATAAAAGTTCAAGGATCGGCGATAAGTCGCTTTGGAATTTTTTTTTTTTTTTTAATAAATTCCGCCGTGAGTCCATCTCTCCCTGGTGATTTCCCTTTCGCTAATTGATTTATCGTGTTTTCTATTTCTCCCATGGAGATGAATTCATCACATAAGTCGTTGTTCTGATGAAATTCTCTCACATGTCACACCCTCTAAATAGTTATTTCTTTTGGATCTATATTTTGGGATGAATATAATTCACTATAATATACTTTTATTCGTTATATTATCTCCTTATCTGTTAATAACTCATTTTTGTTCAGGATTTTTCAATGTGTCCCCCCCCTTCTCGATTCTCGTTTGTATAATCCCTGTGCTTTCTTGTATATTGCTAAAAATTTTCCGCTCTTATCGCCCTCCATTTATTTTCCTCTTCTATGATTTTGCTTAATCTGTCTTTAAGTTCAGTTTATTTTTCCTCTGTCTAGTTCTCTATTTCCTCTTTCTCTTTTCCCAGCAATTATACTCTTCGTTTTGAGAATTCTATTGCCTTTTTCTTGAATTTCCTTTTAGAAACATCCCATTCTTCAATTGTGTCTCTTTTTAAAACATCCCCTTCAATTAAATTATTTCCAAATTGATTAAAATTATTTTTTTTTTCTTCTCTGAATTCTACATCCTCCAAAATATTATTGTTTAATTTCCAGTTTCCCTTACCGCATCTTATTCTATTTTTTTGTAACAATTACTAATTCTATAAGTTTGTGATCTGAGATTTTTATATCGGTTATTCCCGCCCCCTTATAAAACCCCTTTTCAAAATTTGTCCCATAAAATTTGTCTAATCTACTTACCAGCCCGTTTTTGTATTCATGTGTGTACTCAGTTCTTAGCATCTTCATTCTTCTGTATATGTCATTTAGTTTATGTTTATTTATTAGGTTAAACATCCCCTGTCTAAAATTAAATCGTTTGGTGTTAGTTTACCAATTCCATCAACTTCATCCCCCACCCAATTAAAATCTATGATAACATCTTCCATTGAATATTTACTTAAATATTTGTACTGTATAAGTTTTCAATATAGTCCTGTTTTTTTGTACTTATTCGCCGCGAGATAAGCATTTATTATATGAATTTTATTTACTACAATATGTAAAAGTCTACCAGTAAAACATTTTCCCTCATCCATTTTTTCCCAATTCAAACCTTTATTATTTTTAATAATTGTAGAAACAACCACTTTAATATCATCTTGTTTATAATTGTTTAAAACCACTACCGCATTTCATTTTTCCTCTATTAGTGAAATTAAATCCTTTCAAAACCCATTATGTGTTTCTTGCATTAATAAAATATCGTACTTATTTTGTTTACTTAATTTCATGATTTTTCCTTATTTATCCCATTAATATTTATAGAAGCTATATGGAGTTTTTTTCTCTCCATTTTTTTGGTCTCTCCAGGTTGCCGCATCCAATCTCGTTTATTACTGTTGAACAAGTGAAAATTATATCTAGTATATTAACATTTAAATTTTACTTCTAGATTTTAAGTATTATGCTTTGAGGGGCCTGACCCCTCCCCTTCTTTTTCCATTTTTGAACTCGTCTGTCATTTTTTTGGTCATTTGTCTCTGTCATGCTTTCCTTTGTCATTTCGATGTCCGTTGTCATGTCCGTAGTCATGTCATTGTCGCTGGGTTCGTCTATGTCCGTTTGTGTCATTTGTGTCTTTTGTTGTCTGTTCTTTCCTTTTTTGGGGCATTGTTGCGACTTTTTCTACCGGGGTAGCAGTATTTATACCGGAGGGTAGTGTATCACTTCCTGATGAGGATATTAGTAAGGGTGTTTTTTTTTCCTTTGTCTTTGGACACTTGTTGATGTCAGGTTGGATCCTCATAAGATCCACCTTGCCACTTTCTTCCAAAACTATGCTAACCTCTGAAGAACCTTCGTTTTCCTCTGCAAGAGGATAAAATCTATTGCTCTCCAGAATGCTTTCCTCTTCTTTTCTCCTCTCTAATGGGAGTTGGCATCCTCCCTGTCTTAATGGGACTCAAGAAATTGTCCCATCCTGCCACTGAGTTGTCCGACTGTTTTGTATCATTCAAGATTTGATTTTCTAAATTGTCTGTTTGTACTTTGTCATTTGTGTTTTGCGCACATCGATTTCCTTCATTTGGAGTTTGTGTCTCCATTGTCTCATTTTGTGTGGTTTTTTTTTTCTCATTTCATTTTCTGTTCTGACTTAATTAGGTTTGCTATTGCTTCCTGCATTTCGCCTGTCTCTTCATTCAGATTTTCCGAGATTAGCAGCTTTGCGTGCATAGGATGGTTTCTCTGGTATGTTTTGACAGTCTTTTAGACTGTGCCCGATGTTTTTACATCGTGTGCATGCCCTATCCAGTTCACACCCTCTGTACCATGATCTGAGAAGAAAACCCAACACAAAAATGTGATGATATTTTCTTCGCATCTTCCTTTAGAATTGTCATAATTCTTACTCCCGTTTTGATTCCTTGAAAACCCAAAATGTAGCCATTTTTGGGGTTCTCACCTTTGTTTTTAACTTTTCGATCTTTACTAATTCTTGTCTATTTCGAGAGGGAGGCCCGACACAAAAAGGTCAGTGACCTTAGACTCTACCTCTAGAACTATTGGTTATCACCTTTTGAATTGATTCCCTTTATCTCTATAAAGTCTTGGTTCAATACTGGCGTTTGATAGTCTTTGGGATATAATATGTATTTGTTTTTACCTCCATTCTGGATTCCATCTATTTTCTCAATGCTGATCCCCTGTACCTTCATTGCCATAAGGCTGTCAGCTTGGCGGGGGCAATTTTGTACTACGTCATTTATCTGACACCCTTGCGGACGGAAGGCTAGAAGTTTCTGGTAGTCTCTACTTCCCTCATTTTGGGTCTTAAAGTATAGCTCTAATTTTGTCCCTGATGGTTTAGCCAAGTTCAACCCTTCTATTTGGGCTTGTGCCACGATTTCAGTTCAGTCCATTTGTATGAACAGAGCTCTGTTTTGAAAAAGACTTTCACTTGTAGGGTCTCACACCTCTCTATATAACAGTAGGAATCACTATATGTTGTATTCAAACTCAAATTATTGCAATGCAAAAAAAGCCTAAATGTGATGTCCACTATTTAGACCAAAGGCAATGGTAGGTAAAGTCTGCTTTGTCTGGGCCATTGAGATTTAATTCGGTTTATTGATGTGGTCCCTCAGATTTGTCATCATAGAAGGGACCCCCTAGTGCCAAACGTTAAGGGATTTTATGTATTCTTGTTTCTCCATTGTGTATGTGTTATTTGATTCAATTCGGAAAGACTTGACTTGTCAAACAGGAGTTTCAGAATAACAAACATTATGCAACAACTGAAACCCAGATGAGAACAATGCACGTTTTGTTTAGTATACACGTTACAAATCTCGGCTGGACAAACGCTGTCCTTAGGCGTAATGTTAGCAATATGGTGATATAGAATGCGGGGTCTCCAAAAGGAGAACATAGGATTTTAAAGTACAGTAAAAGAAGAATTTATATATAAATGATATACTTGTGGAGAAATAAATATACATTCCATATTTCTAGAAGAATAAAAGTTAAATATTAACCAAGTTCAATTAAAATTGTCAAGAGCCTTTAAAGCTCTAGGCATTTTTCTTATTGAAAATCACTCAGCCTTGTTACTGCTCATGCGCATATACTTTATGGGAGTAGACAAAAGGTCACGTGAAAAAGGTTTCTCGTCCATAGGGTCAGACCAAGTCGATTTGGTCTGTGATTTTCGGCGATGAGCGAGTCGGCTTTAAATCATTTCCTCCTTTTGTCCTCACGAATACAAAATGGTCATTAAATGCATTTATTAGGGGGAATGTGTTGATTGCTCTATCGTAAATATGAATTTCACAATCAAACCTTAATGAATAATTTAATTCAACGATGTTCATTTGTAGTGCATTATATACGCAAACATTACTAATATTCTGCACACTTTTGTTCATAATTTCCACGCCTTTGTTATCTTAGTTTATATCAAAACACGAAAAAAAAATTAAATAAAATAAAATCTGGGTAGACAAGAATGTTGAAACACGGTGTTACAACTCGTGATTAAATATGTGGGTATCAGAAAGAACAAGACTTTATTGGATATTCAAAAAAAAAAAATAATCACATACAAATTTTACAGACATGCTTAAATACAAGTCCATTTTGAAACTGTACACGTGACACAAAGTTCAAACATTTTGATTTAAAGCTACATATAGGACCAAAGTATTTTGAAACAATATGGCAATACTCTCATCGTATAAGTACGTAATTCAAGGTCAGTATTTTCAAAATCTCCACCTTTGGATGACAGGTGACGACGTTTCAATACGGACAGCAGTTTGAGAGCTGCAAAAACTATCCATGTAGAAAATATCAGAAAACGGAAAATAAGAAAAGTTCACTAAAGAATATATGAAACGGAAAAGAATTATAAATGATGATGGATAAAACGTCATGTAAAACAAAACGCTGACGCAATTTCAGATTTATAAATCTATTAACAGTAGCAACAATTAGTGACAATACATTATTAAATTCTAATATCAAATTCTACACATGCCTCACACTACATCAATATTGCACATCATGGCTGTCAAATAAATTTAATAGTACAATATAGTATGCAATTCTAGAATAACAGCCGCAAGTAAACACCAAGCAATAAAAACATGCATACATAGATATTCACTTTTCAAGTGGAAACGTTACGACACAACAAAATTGCATACAATGGCTGTCAAAGTTAATAGTACGATATAGGATGAAATCCTAGAACAGCAGCAGATTTGCACCGAATTATCAAAACATGCATATTTTAATAACATGCAGACGTAAAAATATTTACTTGTCAATAAGAAACATTACAAAACAACAAAATTGCACACAATGACTGTCATTTGCCTTTTTCGTTTTTTATTTTCATTATTTCTTATTTTGCCCTTTTATTTTGCATCATTATTCCATTATTTTTGCTTAGTCGCATGTATTTGCAGTCAATTCTTAGCATTCTTCACCTGTGCAGAATTACCTGTGTACTTTTTCAGCTAGTATTAGGCAATCAGTGGTGTGCAACCACCATTTTCAATATCATTCTCAAAATGAAAGTGAGTTCTACTCACCGATTTGTTTCACAATTGCACAAGCCCAAGTTGAACACGCTTTGAACACTAAGCAAGGCACTAAACTAAATGTATATTTTAGGACTGAAATTGACAATGGGTTTGGAAAGTCTTTATTAAGGCCTTCCATCCTGAAGGCTGTCAAACCATTGACTTTGGGCACGTAGAAAACTGTCCCAGACAAGCAGATATTTTGACAGCAATGAAAGTCCAAGGTATTGATATCGCCAAAATTGACGGATTGCAAAACGGGGGCTACAACAAATTTATAATTTACCCCAGAGAATATCAAAAACCAATCATAGAGAAACACTGGTTTGAGGCAAGAGGAGTCAGGGCAAGGGTGTACAAGACCCCCCCCCCCCCCCCATGGTGAGAGAAGTAGAAGCGAGGCCAATTGACCTCTTTGTGGCAGGGCTACCCCTGGAAGTAGAAACCGAGGAAGTTATTGCCAGGATTGAGAGCAAACTTCAGACGACGGTAAAAAGCACAAAACGGCAACAGTGGGGTTTTCCTAGCGTCACAACCGGAGTACGGATAGTATCCATAAATAGAGACGACGCAAAGAAAATACCCTCATGTAATGGGTTTCCTTCTCAGAACGTGGTATCACGGTTGCGAGAAAGATAGGAAATGCCCTAAATGCAGAAATATTGGCCATGCTGCCAGAGGTTGTCAAATCTTTTTGCCTGGGGCTACTTACGCAGGAGCTACATATGCGAGCAAAGTAGCTCAAACTAATGGTAATGACAATCTAAATGAAAGGGATTTAGCAGAAATACAAAACGCAGTGGACTAATTGAGCAGCCAAGGGCACAATCAGTGGGAGAAAAAGAAGGAGGAGGAACCACAAGCTTTATCCCAGAATAGAACAAAAAATGACGAGAACTCCCAAAAATCTACAAGGAACAAGAATTTTTACGACAGAATTCTTGAGAGCAATAGATTCTTCCCCTTAACGGAGGAAGATGAGGGACTTGATGACTCTACAGAGTCCCAAGGAAGTGGAGAAAAGCGGCCATTTTGACCTTTTGGGGATTAAACCACTGACCTCCACAAAAAGGATTGTAAAGAGAAAAATGCGGCTAATTTCCCTATCCTCCTCAGGGGGCGATACCCCATTAGAAACTAAAGAGGGGAATAAGTCCCTCCCAAAAAAGAAAAGGGAGGAGCACAGCTGATAAACCTGATAAACCTGTAGAGAAGGATGGGGAACAGTGACGCGGAAACGCGCAGGAATGTTGAAGACGAACAAGACGAGAATGACTTAGAAAAGGACAAGGACACAGGCAAGAATATGGACATAGAAAAGGAACAAGAAAACGGACAAGAGACGGAAATGGAGACATGTAGTATACGGATGACGAATGACATAACAGATGAAACAAAGAGGGCTAACCCCCCCCCAAACAAACTAAAATTTAATATAAACTTTTAAAATTAAGTGATAATTTTATTTAAATAATATTAATAACAAAGATGACAGATACGGCCGCCTGTGATAAAACTAAAATGGAAGGATCTAACTTCGATATAGCTTCAATAAATATAAATGGTGTTAACAAGGACAAAATTGATCAACTAATTACAGCAATTATATTTTAATCCAGGAAACAATGGTTTTACTAAAGATTTATTGACATATACAGAGGGAAAATTAGATGCTATAGTTTTAACAAGTAATTTTATAAATGAGGATATTAAGGGGGGAGTGGCTACTATAATAAGAAACAAAAATCATTTTAATTGGGAGAAAATCGAGGGAAAAAATACTTTGAGGGCAGGGTACTTCACATTAGGATAAATAACGTATACTTCCCTGCAAACAAACACAAAAAGTGATTTTATTGAAACTCTTCACAAATATATAAGGGAATACTCTATGGAAAAACCAGTTATTGGAGGGGATTTTAACTGGGTAGCGGATAATATAGACAGGGTGGGGGAATTAACATCTAATGATATTTTTAGGAGAAACCTGTTAGATTTGTCTAATAAACATAAACTAGACGATATATATAGAAAATTAAATTTACTACGCACAGAATATACATATGAATACAAAAATGGATTGGCAAGCAGGCTTGATAAATTTTATGGGACCCATTTTAATAAGGGATTATATGAGGAGGCAAAAATCTCGGATCATAAACCAAACGAACTAAAAATAAAACTTAAAAATAGGATTAAATGGGGTAAGGGAACATGGAAATTTAATAATAAACTTTTAGATAATGAAGAATTTAATAATGAAATAAAGACTTTAATAAATGGGGTATCGTCAACTGAGGGAGAAAATATAATACATCAATGGGATAGTTTCAAAAGGGAAATAAAATATAGCTATAAGATTCTCTAGAAGAATTAGAGAGTTAAGGAAAAAAGAAAAAGGAGATAATCATACAACTAAAAAAAAGAAAATGAGAGAGAGACTCTATTACAAGGAAAATTAGAAAAAATTAGGGAGGGGGAAAACAAGGGTATAGAAATTAGAGAGGGCAAATTCTCAGATCTGTACAAAAAAGCTAGGGGACTATTTAAAAGAGGAATTTAGGAGTGGGGAGGAAAAAAATTTAAATATTTTAAAAGATGGGGATATCTTATTAACTGAAAAACACGAGATCCTGGATAAAATAAAGACCTTTTATAGTGACTTATACAAAACCCAAAACATAAATAGCGAAGAAATAAAATTTGTCTAAAAGATGTTAAATGTGAGCAAATTACATCAGAACATAAAGACTTCTGTGATGGCTTCATATTTACAGAAGAAATAAATACTATCAACTCCCTAGCCAAAGGGAAGACACCAGGAAGAGATGCACTCGCGGGGGAATTTTATAGAAAATTCCAACGTCAGTTAGCGCCGATTATGGAATCTTTGTATAACATTCTAAAAAATGATAAAATGAGATACAGTGAGGGAGGGAATAATATCACTAATCTATAAAGGGAAGGGGGACAACAAAGATTTGGAAAACTGGAGGCCCATCTCCCTTCTAAACAACGACTATAAGATTTTAAGTAAAATATTAGCTAATAGAGTTAAACATTGTACGAGTTCTATAATTAACAATTGATCAAGAGAAAGTTTTCGACAGAAATGAGCATAACTATGTACAAAATGTGCTTGTCAACACGTAATAGCAATTGAAATACTAAGTATTAAAATAAGGACTAATAAAATTATAGAAGGAATTAAGATCCCAAATTAGAGAGAAGAATTTAAA
Organism: Megalonaias nervosa; assembly: GCA_016617855.1. Lineage (NCBI taxonomy): Eukaryota > Metazoa > Mollusca > Bivalvia > Unionida > Unionidae > Megalonaias > Megalonaias nervosa. Next base: position 29,105 of record JAECUM010093465.1, on the reverse strand, counting down.
ATGCTCCAACATGCTGACAACCGCACCAACTTAGGACCCTAATTCTTTTAAACACCCTGTAAAAGAATATGAAAATTTTGATAAAGCTTCTGGGTCGAAAATTAACCAAGAAAAAACAGAAATATTAAAAATAGGCAACTGGAGAGGGAACCACCCTGGGCTCTTCCCCCCCCCCCACTTAATAAAAGATAATGAGTGAAAATCACCCTATTTCTTCACGTAGACTTGAAGTTTATTATTCGCATGTACGATATAACTATTACCTTTGTATTTTATCTAACTGTTCTAACAGGAAACAAAGTTAATGGCTATATTCTGACAAAATGACACATTCCAAACCCCACCCAAAGGAAGCAAAAACAAAACAAGCTTGGATGCAGCACATACGTTGTTCGAAGGTTTGATCACACCTACTTGAAACCGGGGCACAATTTGTTATGAATTTTGCTCTGATAAAGCGTTCTTTTCTTCCCAACCACAATTCACTTGAATACAATGCCAAACATGTGATCCAAAAATACCTTGCTGCTCATGACTGAAGTCGAACATACCCGTATCAACCTTTACATTTTATTAACCTCTCCGGTGGCCCAAGTGGGTAGAGCGCCGCATCGGATGCGGGAGGTCTTTGCTTCGAACCCTGGACGAGTGATACCCGAGACTTTAAAAAAATTATACTAGCAGCTGCTGTTGTTGTGGGGTTTAACGCCATTTAGCACACGACAAGCTTATACATGGCGGCACGTATTAATGGTGGAGGAAGAACCCGGGAAAACCCCGGAAAGAACCACCGACCCACGAGAAGCTACTGGCAAGCTTTCTAACATACCCACATTGGCCGAATCCGAGAAGCGAACCCACGCAGACAGGTGAGATGGCAGTGATCCGTAACGGAGAGCGCTTTACACCACTCGGGGCCCCTACTAGCAGCTGCCTTGCTTGGCGCTCAGCATTAAGAGGTTAGTGTTAGGATTGGTCGGCCTGGTGTCAGGATAATGTGACTGAGTAGGACGTGATGCTACACGTCTGCGTCATGATGCCCCAGTGCTAGACATCACCATAAACTTTCACACCGTAGCAGTATGACTAAGAATTATTAAAGCTACGTTAAAAAAACCAAATATCGCACGCACGCACACTGTTTTCAAATCATATTTCTGAACGGTCTGATATATTTTATTTTCCACATGTAGACATGCGAATTATATGTACCCATTTCGATTAAGATTTTAAAAAATACCCGTTGGTTTTTCCTTTACGACACTTCAGAAGAATCTGTTGTACGTCCCAATATTTACACTAAACTGATCAGATGTGAATGATGGTGCAATATCAATGTATCCTTTATGGAATGGTATGGAATTATCAAATACGATGATTGAAGAAATTTTACCTTACAGAGTTACAGAGGATAACAAAGTCTCCCACATTTTTAGTTCAGTATATTCGTAATAAAACGAATATTTAAAAGTACAAATTGCTTAAAATGAAGATGTCAGCTACGTTTCTTTAATGGGTAGTCATTAACACTGGAGTTCACATAAATTAAGATTCTTTTATTATTACGATAGATATAAATATCGTACCAACATTGAGGACTAATAAACAAGGTGGAGAGGGCGGGGTATATAATGGAGCCCACAGTAAACACGGAGGCCACAGAGACCGGGTTACATTTCTCGCCGTTTCATTTGATATAACTTTAGTATAGCATTACATTTGCAAAAGTCAACGCACATCTTTCTACATAAAATTTATTTTGAGAACTTCATTTACTTTGCCAATTATTTTGTAATTTTGTACTTTAAGTCAGCTTGCTTGACAAAAAACGTTAGTAGTGCATATTGAAGACTTTTTCGAAGCGATTCTCATCCTGACGACTGCAATGATTATGCTGAAGATTATGACCAATATTAAGATATGATATCATATGATACATGTCCTAAGGCTATTTAGAACTTCTCTTATTTGTTCTTATATATTTTCACTTTTTAAAAGAGCAGAAATGGACGTGAACCCCACATCACAGAAGGCTATAGCTGTATATCAGATAATTCAAGTGCTTGGTGTGATTGTTTGCCTGGCAGTGTCCATAAATTATTTTTTATTTTACTGGCTCTTTTTGGTAAGAAAACTACCCGGTATACTACTACTACTATTATTATTATTATTATTATTATTATTATTATTATTATCCAAATTACAGCATGAACAGTTTAATAATGAGGACTACGAGAAGGACAATAACAAGTACTATAACTATGCTGCTGCTATTACTGCTACATATATTTCCATCACGATTATCATCATCATCATTGTCATCGCTATTAGCGACAATACCATCTCGCGTATGTCCGTGTCGGTTCTATTCTCGGGCTGAGTCATTGTGGATAAATAAACATTAGCAGCAGCTTCCTGTTGGTCAGTGGTTCCTGTCAGGGTTTACCCGATTTCCTGCACGAAATGAATTGGCCGCCAAGTATAGCCTATCGTGTGCTGGAAAATGGCGTTAGATCCAATACATCAAGAACCAATACCACAAGTAAAATCGTCATCCAATTTATACGGCAACAAACACTAACAACATCATGACAACATCCACACATTACACTACCACATCTTCCGATCCCCTATCACCATAAAACGACAATTACACGAGAACAAGGTTAATTAACAACATAGGTACCATTAAAAGCATCTTACTCCTTGTCGTTTTAACAACCTTTCTCATGCTACTGCTACAGCCACCACCATAACCGCTGCAAAGCTACTGTTACTCTTTCAATTTGATATTTCTCATACATTCTTATATATTTCTCCACTCGCAATTTGCAAATTATGGTAATTACATATCTGCATAAATTTCACTGAATATATAAATCTATTAATGAAATGTATGAATTACGTTCATATGTATGTATATGTGGTTGTATGTATATATTATGGATTGTGTCAGAATCAAAAAGTAAGCTACAATTCATAATACCAACGAGAGACCCAAACAGTCTTGAACTTTGCCAATCTTATATTTCAGGCCAAAATTCCCGTAGTATTGTTCATCATGTGCTGGTTTGCATCGAAATGCAAATACCAGGACCTGATCGTTATTCTTGTGAGTAAGAATACACACACACGCACACCGTTACGACTCCATGGTCTTAAACTAAATAACAAAGAAAATAAATTTAAGAGGAGGTTCATTATTATGCTGTAGATCAAAAACAACTCCTAAAAGTTCTATTTCAAGTCCAAAAGATTAGTTCCGGATAAACTCCAGATCTTGAATGTGCTGATGTACCAATAGCATTGAGTGTTCTAAGTGCCGACAGTCTTGATGTATCACAATAACATTGTCCAGAACTCCTTCAAATGAATTCAAAATGATATCCAAAACAGTACTTAATCCAGGCAGTCATATTGGCACTTTGTATTTCCAATGACCAATTTAAATAAACGATTCCTCTCAAAATTAAATCTGAACACACCATTAAATACATATGCAGACTGAAAATAAGATACCAGATACTGAAAATACCAGTAATATTAACGAAGAGAACAGGATGGATATACCGGAATGATAATGTTTTTATTTGGTATTAGATGAATTCCATTTTGTTTGTTTGCCCAGCTTACGACCATTTAAGAAAGAAATACTTTAATGAAGTTTATTATCTCTTTCTGTCTGTAGACAAAATTATATCTTTGAGTCGAGCAATATATTAATTACAAAAAAATCTTACTACGTCAATTCGACTTTTCGTTTTAGACAATGTTGATAACTCAAACGAATGGTGAATAATATACTTAGAGGCAGTAAAATCTTTATAAAATAATGCACCGATTTTTTGGAAATTATGCTCATGATAAACACCATATTTAACTTCTTTAAACCATGGCGCACATTATATTTACTTGCATTGTAATTTGCAATATAGTCCGGTGGCCTAATTACTGAATAAAGTATTATTAGTATTATTATTATTATTATTATTTGTAGCAGTAGTAATAGTAGTGGTACTAGTGGTAGCTGTAATAGTAGTAGTCCCTCTCACTATTTTATCCTCCAGTGTCCTTGAATGTAGATTTTAATATTTCCCACAGCAATATTGTCAAAATAGATACTTTTATTTCTATTCAGTGTGAAATAAAGAATTAGTGTTTTATGAGGTTATGTTTCTTGAGGTTTAGATAATTTTTCATTGCTCGAGAAAAGACTAAGGTAATTAAAACTTTCCACCATATCACTATGACTCCCTGCTATACTCCATAGTTTGTTTTGCCTTAATGGACCACCCTTTTCTTAACACCCTAATTTCAGTCTTCATGAAGATTAATATTTTGAGTCTATTTATAATCGTAGTTGTGCAAATTATCCATTAGGTTTTGTAAACCCTCTTTGTTTCCTGAAAATAAAACGAAATCTTCTTCGTGAACTGTGTCAAAAAAATACGTTTCTAAATATACAGCCATTTGACCACACTGGTGGCCTCAGCGGTTAGAGCGTCCGCATCGGATGAGGCAGGTCTCTAATTCGAACCCCGGTCAAATCATACCAAAGACTTGTAAAATGGTATTAGCAGCTGCCTCTCTTGGCTCTCAGAATTAAGTTAATGTTAGGACTGGTCGGCCTGGAGTCAGAATAATATGACTGGATGGACCGTGATGCTGAATGTTTGCCACACGATGCCCCAGTGCTAGACATCTGATTTGGCCCTTTGACCGTTATAGTAAATACTATCAACTAGTTCACTGTGTGATTTCTTAAAAGTCGTGAAAAAGAAGTATTTTCATACACAGTTGTCAAACTGGGCCTGGGTGCTTTCTAAATCTTGAAAGAATGCAATGGAATGTTGTGCTTACCATTTGTAAGCATCAATTTTGGCTTTCATGTAATGAAACGTAAAAGCGCTACATTTGAAAGAACTCGAATGGTGAATAATCAGAACGGTTGTAATAGATCTTAAGCATAAATATTGGAGAGGATTGAAAAAGTACAAGCAAAGAGTAAAATAGGTTTATAATATTACCTCCACGTAGGGCCTCTAGGTACATTTACCAATCTCTCTATCCGTAAAAAGCCTACCATTACCTATTCTCAATCCAGTTACCTTACACAATTGAAAGAAACAATTACCAAAATGCATTTGAACTTTTGTCCATAAAACTCTAATATCATTATCAATGTCAAAATCTGAATTATTTTCTATATGAAATCGGGTTTCAAAGTTCTACCATTTACCAGCAAGTGTAATATCGTCGCCTTCAGTATTGTACTAATTTGCATCACTCTGTATTTCACCAAAAAATATGTTGCGATTAACAATAACTAGTATTATTTCTGGCCGTAAACGATTTAATTTTCCGCTATAATTAAGCAGAATCGGACGTCTCTTTGATTTAAACAATATTTCTAACGACTTGCATTTTATATATTACAGGTCCACTTCAACGCTATACTCAGTACGCTTAACAAGTCTCAGCTCAGCGACCTTTGCAGTTTGGGGAATATGGAATATGGAAGTCTGCTCGAGATGTCGTTCTCCGTGCAAGATCTGGCGAACGCAATCTCGACTATGGAGTTGTTAGTGTCCCTCAACCACACGAGACACCAGTTAACTTGTACCGATCGTAATGGCATGCGAGTTGCGCAAGACCATTGTGATGAACCAATGCCGACTTTGTGATAATGACAACGTTTCCAAGGACAGGGGCCAGTATTATGCGACAACGGTCCCAGTTAATGAAAATGATGTTAATTGTCCATTTTAGGACTCGGGTGTCTTAAATATGTAATCCCTGTTTTAATCTTTCATAATATCTTTACAAAAGGCCCAATAAAACCTTTTTCATACATTTTTCAAAGAAAGAGACATTAAAAAGATATAATCTATCTATCATACAGTTTGAAAAATATAAAGTATCGATTTTAATTGCTTAGAATAGTCGGATTGAACCCTTAACAGTTTGGAAAGCACACAAATGCATTAAATGAGCGAATGAATTCTATACATCATGCAACAAACGGAACAAATTTGGAAATGATGGCAGAGTATAGTAGATGTAAAACAAGTCTTGTAGTATCTTTTTGGACGGAAAGAGTCGACGGAACGTTTTAAAAGCTACTTGTATACGTTGTATATAGCACCATGATGAAAAAAATGAAAACATATTAGAGCTAAATAAATCGTCTGGCGGGACTATTTTTGATTTGTTTCAAAATGCTTAAATATGCATACCTAATTTTAGATAACACCTATTAGTTTATACTTCATTGCATTCTTTAATTTAACACATTTTCAGTCATTTTTCGACGCATATTTATATTCACAAATATGGAGCAAATGACTTTGCTTTAATTTACTCTTCCAATCAAACCGATTTTTCTTCCAATTAATACACATCTGCTAATTGTAAATAAATCTTATCTTTGTGCATTTAATAATGGTTGGATTTCATGCACCGAATAGTCGCATTCTCAATTCTTCTACCCGGGGCACCTCTTGATTGTAATTTGAACATAGCTAAATGCTTTGTATAAATTTGTTAATGGCTAAATGAAAAATTGACCACGCTCTTTGGAGTACTATGTCTAATCTTAATGTACTGCAGGACCACTATACTACCAAGCTAAGCGTATAGCTTTATCATCTAACCTTCTGTTCAACATCCCGATGGATGACGTCCGCAAACAAGCCATCAAGGAGACATTTACCTTCCTTCCACAACCACGACGTCGATATAGAGATGGTACGGGAAAGCGATAAACGGACCCAACAAGACACGAACCCCTGAAAGCTGTCCGATCGAAGCTCCACTCATCGAAAGTCAGTTTTCTCGCATACCAAGCGGATATAGCACCGAGAGGGTTCTATCGTTCGTTACACGCCTTTTCTTGTCCTAATAGCAAACGGTCTTCTACGTCCGGTCATCGGCCAAAGCACCCTAAATCCATTCATTCACATCCCTTGGTTCCCACTTGAAACACCACAGCGCATTTTGAACTCTATCCATGAAGGAAACTTTGCCACGAATGTGGACTAGGACGGTGCATACCTACATGTCTATTCACAAGGCTCCCATGATGTTCCTGCGGTTCACCTACAACATCGTATACAATTTCAGGGCACTCCAATTGGGGGTCAACGGACACAAAACGTACTGAATATACGTCCTCCCATGGCGTATTCACTGCATAGGTACCCCCTCCAATGGCTCCTTCATTGTGTAGGTCCTCTATCCTCTCGATAATCTACTTTGTAATGAATTATATATGGTACTCGAGACTGGGGCTCCCCTGTTCCGACGTTCTTAGGACGTCCCAGGATGTCCACCCTGATGGCAGGATTACCTGACTAGCAGAATCTTCCATTAGCAGTCTCAACCAGGCCTCATCTCTCCAGGGTTGGAGGCGGCTACAAAACGAAAGTCTAGTCGAGTCATATTATAGGGCGAATGTGTACACTACATACAGTGACTTATATACAGTGCCCTCGTGCTCTGTTTATTCCAGTGCGCACTCTACATTTACTTTGTCTACACTAAATGAAAACAAACCTAACATTGTATGCAAGATAATGAAAATATGAAATATTTACGTTGCAACTGACCTATACTAGTAGATTACAACATAAAAGCATAGTATATTCAATCTACTAGCATTGCATACTTGAATATTCAATCAATTTATTTGACAAACAATAGTCTGTAGGTCATAAACAATGACTTATATTAAATATACAAGTAGTGAAAAACAAATCTAGTAGAATGAGTTATAATGAATAAAATAGAATCCTCGAAACACTACTCCTATTCTATAGGAACAAAAGGGGAAAAAAAAAACTTTACCTCCCAATAGTACAATTCCCAGTTGCAACACTTTTCCCAATATTGTTCAACATACAAGAAATATAGAAATTTCCTGCCTTAATCTGGCCGCTCTAAATGTAAAGGTTTTAGTTCCTGTCCATAGAAATTGTACGTGTGAATGCCCAAGTTTTACATTGCATATGGTCGATTTATACAGACCCATTGCAGGTATCATGAAGTGCACGAGCTTCTCGCCTGGTGAGAACTATCACGCCACTATCACGATCATATTACTTACATGAGCTTGTGTTCCACAGTGAATTTCGGATAATACGCTTTAGCACAGTTGACCTGAGAGAATACATTTTCAGGTCTGTATTACGCTAACAACCTAAACTTATTTAACGCATAAATAAGAGAAAGGAAAAATTTTAAGTTAGTTTGTGTTGTGTACAAGTGTTGTTCATCTTTGTAGTTTTATTACCTTTGTTTATTTTTCTTTTAACAATTAAATTCGGAATATTGGAATCTTGCATGATGCTTCGTTAGTGCTGATTTTATTAAAATTTTCAAACATGAGCATTTACTTATACCTGCAAAATGTTATAAGGTCAATATAGTACATTAAAACGACCCAAGCTAATTAGCGACCGAACGTTAAAGCGGATGCAAATATATCCCGTCAACGTACATGTTGTTGCTTATTTCGATGTGCCATTATTATTTCCTTCTTTTTTAAAGACATAAATGATCGTTTTAAACGGATCTGATATAATTTAAATTTACTAGTTTATCAATGATACCCTTATGAAATGTTTCATCCGTCCAACTGAAGCTATGTGTTACTCCAGTGTAAAGAACGTACATCATTTCCTTCAATCACTCAGGCAACTTGGTATAAAGTATTTGTTTATTTATTTATCTTAAATATCTGTTTAACTTAACATAATGAAATTATTAATTGTAGATATAAAAATACTTGTTTTATTCTTATATGCCAATTGTACATCATGATATAATTGTAACGAGTACATAACGAAAGCTTTATTATACATTTTTAAAGGTACTTAAGCCATACTAAGAAATCTGATAATTAATAAGTATGCATAGCATTGCAAGAACAAAAAGATTTTGTTATTTTGTCCGATTCTAACAAAATGGTATCATCTAGTTTTTCAGGATGATCTTTCTTCCACTTTGATCATCAGGAACATGTTGCACCTCATGACCTGAATTTCGCCATCGAAAAAACTAATTTCATGAATATATCCCTGTGTGTAATAATTCCAATTTTTCTTTAATGCATGAACTGAAAGAATCGAATGTGTGCCGTTCTTCCTCCAGTTCTGTCATTGTTATCTTGATCGTCGCATGAAGACTGAGAGTAGTATATGGGGACGATCTACGGTCAATGGAAATTAGCATTACAGACACACACACCCGGCAAGATCTACGGACAAGATTTTTCCGAAAAAATGGCACACCCTGGGACGATCTAGTATCTATTTATATCTAGAACCTGTGGAAAAACCCATGTCTATCTTTATAACCTCAAAATTTATAGCTTCAGTTACGTCACTGAACTGGCTGACCTGAATGCGAGATACTGTAGGTAGGTAGGTGAAATAAATTTGATAGGGATAAAGGGAGTTTTATAGGGACAAAGACCAATACACACACAAAAGAAAGGGAGAAAGAAAAAAAACCAATATCTACTGTCCACACAAACGTACGCGAGTGCTTAAAACACACTCTATACTATCCACACAAACGGATGAGAACGCATAAAACACACCATACCTACTATCCACACAAACGGACGCGAATGCATAAAACACACCACTTATACTATCCACACAAACGACTGAGAATGCATAAAACACACACACATATATACTATCCACAGAAGCGAATAAGAATGAATAAAACACATCATACCTACTATCCACACAAACGGACGCGAACGCAGAAAACACACAAACATATACTATCCACACAAACGGACACGAATGCATAAAACATACACACTATACTATCCACACAAACGAATGAGAATGCATAAAAGACACATATTCTATCCACATAAACGGACACGAATGTATAAAACAGACACATTATACTATCCACACTAACGAATGAGAATGCATAAAACACACCATACTTACTATCCACATAAACGGTCGCGAATGCATAAAACACACACTATACTATCCACACAAACGGACGAGAACGCATAAAACACACCATACCTACTATCCACACAAAAGGACGCAAATGCATAAACACATACATATATACTATCCACATAAACGGACGCGAATGCATAAAACATACACATATATACTATCCACACAAACGGACATGAATGCATAAAACATACACACTATACTATCCACACAAACGGACACGAATGCATAAAAAGACACATATATACTATCACACAAACAAACGCGAATGCATAAAACATACACACTATACTGTCCACACAAACGAATGAGAATGCATAAAACACACAATTCTTACTACCCACACAAACGTACGCGAATGCATGAAACACACAACTTATACTATCCACACAAACCAACGAGAACCCATAAAACACACCATACCTACTATCCACACAAACGGACGCGAATGCATAAAACACACCACTTATACTATCCACACAAACTAACGAGAACGCATAAAACACACACACACACTATACTATTCACACAGAAGGGGAAGAATAATAAAAACATCAATATCTACTCTCCACACAGAAGGGCAAGAATAAACCCCATATCTACTATTCACTCAGAAGCTAATAAATAACCCATTATATACTATCCACATAGGTACGTGCGCACAGCAACACACAAATATACACACTAACAAACGTACGAGCACGCATACAAACACACACACACACACACACACACACACACACACACACACACACACACACACACACACACACACACACACACACACACACACACACACACACCAATGAACGTAGACGTACGCTTAAAACATACAAATATACACACCAACAAACGTACCAGCACGCACACAAATACACAATAATATGTTTTTATTCACTCTCAATTATCGCAACAGTCAAGTGGTGAACTTTGGGTTCTTGAAAGAAGCATTTCACTTTGGACAGGATGGAAATTTTAAAGTGACCACCCACGAACCGCACAAGATTGTACGTTTACTCACACATCAAATCGTCAGCCGACCCTTGGAAAAAGTCTATCAAATCGTGTACCAGAAGCGAGTACGGCTTCCCAACCACTTCACTTTACCGTACGGTCAGGCTGTTATAAAAATTGGTTCCAAGACCATTGTCACCAACAAGAAGGATGACTTCGACACAGCAAGAATCGACTGAGAAACCCACAGAGAACTCCAAGTTCAAACCATACCATTTTCCTGTTTTCTTGCCTGACTATTGCAGTTGTGCCAGTTGATTGGAAACGTTTCAAAATTGGCCCACGGATAAGGAAGGATTACCTACTGCGAATGTTTTAGCTAGAACAAGATTTGTCTAGTTGGGACCTGAGACTGGATTGGGATACGACGTACAGTGTTTCAGTCGTGGCCTGAAGTTGCATATGGATCGATGTATCTATAAAGATGCAGCTATTATGGAACATACTCAATGGTCTCCGCACTGTCCTTACCTTTCTATGGTCTTTCCACCCATCATACTACGGTTCAGGTATGACGGTACCTTAGAGAAGGTAGCACCGATGTCCAAGAAGAAAAAAAGGAAGACTTCCAAAACTGGTCATAAAAAGGGACGATGTACAAACTCGAGACTTCATTACGACTAGTATAAAAAGGGACACCGTCCAAGACCGATAGTTTATTGTCACTACCAACACCAAGCAAGAAAGACGAATCCTTTCACACAGCAAGTATCGAGCGTAAGACTCAAGTCCAACGAGTAACTCAAGTACGATGCTGTACCTTGCGATGACAGGGATGCCGTACGCTATGACCTCAGCGATTCAGTATCACATCATAGAAATTTTGTACGACTGTACCTACCATGGAAAGTGATGCTGTGCGTGTCAAACATGACGGATGCGAAAGCGATGCCACTCGTCATCGTGCACCTTTTCACTTTACTGGTTTTCGTGGTGGATGTCATCATTATCAAACCATGCGGCTACCACCCTACGGATGTCATCCCAAACTGAGCAAACTCCTACATATTTCACCGTACCCTCATCGAAATGAACCAGTGAAAGACGAATATTCGTTCCCTGTGCGTTTACCTGAATACTGCGATTTTGAAAGTCGGATCCAAACCTTCCGAAGAAAATGGCCAAAATATCTGGGAGGACCTACCCCCGAAGAATTAGCTAGAGCCGCATTTATCTACTTGGGCGAAGGGGATAAAGCCAAGTGCTTCAGTTGCGGTGTGTCACTTCACGAGTGGGAGAAGAAAGATTGCGCTTACCTGGAACATGCTCGATGGTCTCCAGATTGTCACTACCTACCTTTAGTGGCACCTCGTCATTGAAGTGGGTATACCATGTTGTTTAAGAAACCAGCTGCTTGGCTAGGAGTCAAACGTTGGACAACCCCTAGACAAGTATTTAAACCCCATTGGAAATATAATCTTCAGACATTACCAAACGAATTGCAAGAGAAGATCTACAAGGACATTTGGCTGGGTCTTGCCAGAGCAAAATCTCAATGGGTGACTGTAGAACTTTTATGTCAAGAAATTCACAAGAGGAAATCGACAAAAGTCAACAAACAAGTCAGATTTCTCTGGATCAAGGGTGCGTTCTGCCATATATTCCGCTTTAGACCATTTACATTTGAAGATTTTATTGACATTCTTGACCGTTTCCTGGAATGGCAGTGGCCAGAAATTACTCACTACGTTCGTTACTTTCGCTCTAGGAGAAGTGTTTGACTAACATGGTCATGGATACTTTACAAGAGAACATTCGTGGATGCTTGTGGAATTGAGAGAACGCATTTATCGAGAGTTGGTCAAAATACAAGTGAAACGCAAAGAACAATTGCATCCGTTACGTCACCGGTGTTTGAACCACTGGTACCTGAATGCTGTAAGAGGACTGATTCTGATGAAAGTGTTTCAGTGGCCAGACATTGATGAATCGCGTGAAATTCATAAATGTTTGGATGCCAGTCATTCAACTTACAAGGTGATCCTAATACACTGAATTCCAACGGACGAGTTAGAGGATTACCAAAATCTTTTACACAACGTAAACTTCAAGAGGAAACTTCTGTACGACGTGTGGTGTGTGAGTTAGTGACTAAACATTTTTGGTACGGTACTAAAATAAAACCGATTCTGTTCAAAAAGTACACTTATTACCTTACACCAAAGAGGGTATAAAAACGGACTACCATGCTACGACCTTTATCATTCGTGATACAACAGATTCCGTGGAAGGAAATCAATGACACTATTCAAATGGTGGAGGATTACCATTGTATTTTACAAGGACTGTGTCCATTGAATTGGGGTTGACGTGTGGTGTGTGTCTTAGTGACTTGCTTTCTGGGATTTCGTTTACCAGCCGATTCTTTGTGGACTCTTTACGAACAGTACATACCACTCAAAGAAAAAAAGGATCAAAGTAGTTCCTTTAAATGTACACGAAAAACTCATTCTGCTCAAAGCTTTGCGCTTTCATCTCGATACTTCTCGACAACCTCTACAAGAAAGAAAGATTCGTCAACTTTTAGGTACTGAAGATGTGTACGATGATGTCTGTGTAGCTTGTGACTTACACCCTCACTGGAAAGATATACGTGACTGGAAAAGTTGGGGTTTCGAGGCTTGGACAAAAGAAGTGGCACACTATGCCCAAGATTTGTCATCCTAAAAAATTAAAACGTTCAGTGAAAAAAGTAACTTTTAAACCAGTGTTAGTGACAGTACCAGAAGAGGAAGAAGTCGTGACCGAGGCAAACCACTCTCTTCAGGACAGGACCGTTATCGACATCCCCGAAAGGCCATTCCGGGAAGACACTTGTGTGACTGTGCCAAGGAGTGTAGAGACTCTAAGAACATTACACACTGTCCCTACGATACCACCTCTTGACCACCACAAATGTTGTACAGAGACTTGTTTATATTCCACTATGATCGTTTTGATGTGTCTTTTATTCATGTACTTAGCCATTTGGCTTTTATGCATTTTGTCTTTCGTGTTGTTCACTTTTAAAGATGGCAATAAACGTGTCCTGAAAAAAGTTTAAAAACTCTTGTCTTGTCTGTCTTCCTGTCAAAAGTGACATTCCTTACACCACTACTACTACTATGGCTACCTCTACTGTTTCTGCTCTCTCTTCCTCCACTGTCAAAGTCATCGACGAACACGTAGATCGGACTAGTTGGGAGGCCTTGTATCTTCGCCATCCCTTTAACATGCTCATTGCTGGACCTAGCGGTTCAGGCAAAACCGAATTTGTCAAACGTTTGATCGAACATAAACATCATTTGATCGATCGTCCACCTCAACGAATCGTGTGGTGTTACAAAGAGTGGCAATCGGCGTACAGCCTTATGCGAGAAAGTCAAGGCGATTCCATCGTCTTTGTGGAAGGCATTCCTGGCAAAGACGACAGGATTGTGTCTGACCCTAGTCAAACTACTTTGGTTATTTTTGACGACATGTTAGGAGAAGACGCAGAAGAAATTAAACTGTGGTTTACGCGCCAAGGGCATCATCGTAATGCCAGTGTCATTTATATCACTCAAAATTTGTTTTCAACAAAGTAAATCTCATCGCACCATCAGTCTGAATGGTCATTACGTAGTGTTGTTTAAAAGCCCTAGAGATAAATCGCAAGTGCAGGTCTTAGCCAAACAGTTAAGAACGTCTTGGCTGACTCATGCGTACGACGATGCAACTCAAACCCCACACGCTTATTTACTCGTGGATTTAAAACCCACTACCCCCGATTATTTGCGATTTCGTACCCATCTGTTTCACCACTGGTGCCAAGACGGAGGGCCTGTCGTGTACACGTCCCCTTCGTCGACTTAACAACAACCACAACAACCAAACAAAAAAAAAATCTATAAAAACCTCACTTGGGGTCTGTCTGACACATCGTCAACATGACGTCCCTTCAGTCTCATCTTCCCGTCAAATTGATTCGTGCCTTGTACGGCATCAGTCGCGGAAAAAAATCCACAAATACGTGCTCGTGTCTTAGAAGCTAGTCTCAAAGAAGTCTTACGATGACCGAATGTACCCAGAAGAAAAAGAAAAAGAGTGACGGTTTCAAGACCAGGTCACAGCCTCAGAAAAAGGAAAAAGAAAAGCCCACAGAAAACAGCTTCTACCCGTAAGAGAGGTACTGCCGCCAGGCCGCAGCGTTATATTCGCAAACCACGATCTGCCGCAACAAGGGTGACTGCGTCTCCAGTAACCTCAACATCTTCCACTTCTCCGTTGCTGGTGATGCCTGCCAAACCCGATTTGACACGCGTCTTTCCTAATTTAATGAAACATTGGAAACCGGTGTCTGCAAAAACGTCTCCTCCAGCGGTGACACCCTCTCCCTCTTTAGCGGCAGTGGCCGTTGCTCACAAAGTACCTGCCCCCAAAATCAAAGTCCAAGAGAAATCGGGCATGTTAAAGAGTTTATTGGATTTGTTCAAGCAAGAACTACCACGATTGAGTCCGTTGCGAACCCCTCCACGACGCGTGATGCCTGCCATGAAAATGATACGACGAGCCGTCAATCAGTGGCGACGCATTCCAGTATAAAAAAGACCCGAGGAAAACGATTGGGATCAATGTTTGTGTGCTCCTGAACGCCCAAAGATGCTTCCTCCAAGATGTGCACACCGTCACCATCGTCGTTCTTCTGTCCAGAAAGGAAAAGGAAAAAGAAAACGACAGTCACGTCATCCGACAAAACGCTTCGCCAAACATCGACGTCACCCCAGAAAAGACACACTCGTCCTAAGAAAAGAAGAAGTCATCAAATAGAAGGAATTTTTGACAGGGAATGGACAAATGAGACACTCAATCTAGCTAAATACGGTCTCAAACAAAAAAGATAAAAGGACGCATGTGAAGCTTTGGACTTTAGTGTATGCTGTGCACCAAAAGATGTCTCCTGATCGTCGTTCTCCTGTCCAGAAAGGAAAAAGAAAAGGACAGTTTCGTCATCCGAAAAAACGCTTATCCAAACATAGACGTTACCCCCAGAAAAGACACACTCGGCCAAAGAAAAAGAGGAGTCACCAAAGAGGAGGATTCTTTGGCGATTTTGGAAAACAAATTGTTACCTTTATGACGAAGCGATAGTCCCAAAAAAGGATTAAAGGCTGTGCGCCAAGTCATCGACGTTAGTGTATTTTTTGGTGTGTCGCGGAACAAACAAACAAAGATGTCCCCTAAAAGAAGTGCATAAAGAAGTGGAATCCGATGGAAGGACGAAAACTGGCTTTAATGCCTTACAAACGATGGATGGAATACCATCGTTGCAAGAGCAACGAACCCCGCATTTACTTCCCAATCCTCATTTGACCGAGATGTTCCAGTTACAACACGAATTGCAATCATTGATGGATCGCAGCGATTTGTCAGAAACGGAAAAATCGCAACGGTACGGTCAGTTGTTGCAACGACTGCAACTCTTTCACCAGAAAGCTTTAGACGAAACAGCTCTACCCACTCTGAAGGATTTTAAGTCCCTGATGAAAATTCACCACAACCCCTAAAGGTCAAGACAGATGCAGCCCTACGGTTGCTTGAGGAAGAAGAGGCAAAAGAAGTCTTTCAAACACCGTCAGCAGCTTCCATCCCTAGTAGGATTGCAGCATCCATGTCGACCCCTTCCCCTACATCACAACGAGAAGAACTTAAAGTTTGGGTTAAAAAGATGATGTCCACTCCACCTTCGACAGAAGTGAAAAAGAAAGAAGGAAAAGCAGAAGTAACAAAAAGAAAAGAAGACCAAAGCCATTCCATTACCACCACTACCACCGCCACTACCACCAAAACTACCTTCAACTTCTACTCCTGTGGCACATCGGACACGTAAAGCCGTTTCCAAACCACTTTAGAGTACCATCAGCGAAGAGTGGATCACTTATTAAAAAAATGGAGAAGGTGTTAGCTAGCATTTATTATGATCCATCCCATCCTGCAGGTTACGGTGGAGTTCAGAAATTGTATCGTGCTGCCAAAACTCGACTGAAAAGTGTCCGTTTACCTCAAGTGCAACGATGGTTACAAGAACAAGTCACGTGCACCTTACACAAACCCATTCGACGAAAATTTTCCAGAAGTCGCACCCGAGTGGAGGGCATCGATCATCAATGGCAAGCCGATTTAGCCGATGTCTCTCATTTGGCCACCTACAATCGTGGTTACAAATATTTGTTTTGTGTCATCGACGTCTTCTCCAAATTTGCTTGGGTCGTGCCATTGAGTTCCAAATCGAGCAGTGAGTTAGTGCGAGCTCTCAAACTGGTGTTGAAACAAAGCGGGTGTCACCCTCTTCGATGGCAAACTGACAAAGGCACCGAATTTCTAAACCAAGCTTTCCAAAAAGAATTGAAGCAACGTGACATTAATTTTTTCACCACCGAGAATCCCGAAACCAAAGCCAGCATCGTGGAACGTTTTCAACGCACCTTGAAAGAACGCATGTGGAAATATTTTACGCATCAACACACTCTCAAGTACATAGACGTCTTGCCACACCTAGTCCAAGCGTACAACCAGTCTTACCATCACAGCATCGGACGTGCCCCCCTTCCCCAAGAAGTGACTCCCGACAACGAAGTGACCGTTTTCGAGCGTCTGTTTTGTACGTTCCCGACAATGGCTGTCCCCAAGAAAGGTGGAGTGCTGGCAGCAGGAGATTGGGTGCCCATTGGTAAAACCAAACGCACTTTCGACAAATGTTACTTACCCAAATGGACCACCGAATTGTTTCGTGTCACCGAACGTGTGCGTGGCCATCATCCTCCCGTCTATAAACTGGAAGACATGAACGGGGAAGTGTTAAAAGGAACGTTTTACTTGCCCGAGGTACAGCGTGTGACCAAAAAAGAAGACTACGTGTACGAGATAGAAAGCATTTTCGATCGAAGAACTCGTAAAGTGGGAAAACGAGGTGTCAAAGAAGTCAAAGTACGTTGGAAATGATATCCGCCCAATTTTGACTCTTGGATCGACGCTTCGCAAATCATCTACTATAAAAAGAAGTGACCATCATGCCCTTGAACACAGCTTCAGCCGCTACCACTACAGCAGTAACCACTCCTTCCCCCAGTTCTTCTCTGCAAGATCTACAAAAGCAGCCCTTGTGGGTGTGGTGTGGAGAACGTGTGCCTAAAACGCAAATCGTTTTTTTTTCTGCCAAATCTTTGTGGTGTATTGTGTCATCGGTGCTGCAATTGCCAATTTGAGTTTGCAACAAGGAGACAAACAATTAAGGACCATTTTACTCAGCAGTTGCATCGGTTACCTTCTTCTCAATCCGTCTCTGAAATATTCCTCTAACGGGAACAACAACGGGAGTCTTGCGTCCAACGTTAGTCCCCCTTCCAACAGTCACCCTAACCATCCTCTTTTAGATATTCCTCTAACTTCCAGCGACCCCTCGGGCACTAGAACTCTGGAATTATGAACAACCAATTTTACTTAACTTTACCCAGTGACAGTTCCATGGAGATGTTTCCCAATAACACCTTATGCTGTTACACGGCCAAATTACATCAGGGCATCCAAACTGGATGACGAAGCCCATTGGGAAGTGACTTTGGTGGAAATGATTCACCCTACACAAATCAAAAACATCGTCGAAAATCAAAACACTTTTACGGTAGAAGGTCATGACGAGCAAGTGCAATAACGCTTGGATGAACGCGTCGATGTAGGTCACTCTATGAAATCACAAGACCCCAAAACTAAACGGACCACTTATCGGTTGAAAATTTCCAGAGGCTATTATTTTAGTGGTCAACATTTGGTGAACGTCATTGCGGACAGGTTCAATAACGTGTTTGGCAAAGTCTTGGAGAAAACCAGAAAAGTGTCACGATCGAATACCACAAAATAGCTCGTCGCCTAATGATGGAATTTTCAGAGGACAAAGTATTGGCCATTACATTTTGTCCTGAATTGTATGACATTTTGGGTGGAGACTCCAAGTTGATCAAGATTAGAAATGAAATACCAGCCGTGACGGGTAACTCGGATTTTGCGAAATATTTTAGATTCGCTGTAGAAATGAACCAAAGACTGAATTTGATCTTTGTATACTCCAATGTGGCGGAGTACAACGTGGTGGGACACACCTCCGTACCGTTAGTGCGTGTCATTCCTTTCAAAGTGGATTCTGCCACGAATGCTGACGAGGAAGGTGGAAACACCTATCACGTTTACCGCGAATTTGTACATCCTCACTATTTACCCGTCAGTAAGTCGTATTTCGACACTGTCAACATTACTATAAAAGGAGATCTGGGACAAAATATTCCATTCACCAAAGGGAAAGTCACAGTGAAACTCCATTTTTGAAAACGATTACTCTAACCCTTTTTCAGTAATGTATCCTGTGTACCAAGGAGTCGCTCCACAGAGAGGACATGGTGTAGGTGATATGCTAAAATCAGCCGTTCGTTCGTTGGCTCTGTTTTGAAAAGATGGTGGCATGGGGATTGCACGCATTCAAAGATGCCGCTTTTACGCAAGGTTTAGAATTTCTCCACAATGTCATCATTGACAAACAAAATCCTAAAGAAGCTTTCTTGAAAGCATGCAAAAATGTCTTGCTTCAAACGGGCAAAGGCATTTTGGGGCGACGAGAAACTCCTATTAATGCCCCAGACAATGCCGAGTCAGACATTCCTGTTTCCCTGACGCCACAGCAAGGACAAGGCAGAGAAAGACCACGAAAACACCCCTTCAGAGGACTTCACACCACTAGAGCTAGAAAGACTAAGAAAATAAAAACGGTCCGAGAGTTAGACGTTTTTGTTTATTAAAAAAAAAGAAATGATGCACCGAGAGTCTTGCGCTTGTTCCAAGTCGGAACTGGATCTGTTTGCCATGCCACCCACCATGATGACGATGCAAGAATCCCAATTGGGTCGAATATCATTCCGTCTCCTCTTTGACGGATTCAGCTCGCATCGAGTTTGAAATCAAAGGACATCCCAAAGATTACATCGATCTGAATAGCAGTTACTTGTACCTGAAACTGAAAGTGATCAAAACGGATAACACCAATCCGGGAGCCGATGCCAGAGTAGCTCCCGTCAACAATTTCATGCATTCCTTGTTCAGCGAAGTGGATTTACTTGAATAACAAACTGATCAGCAGTAACATGGATACTTACCCTTACCGAGCGTACCTAGAAAATCTCTTGACGTACTGAAAAGAGGTCAAGAACACTCACCTGGATGCTTGCGTGGTATGGAAAGCTGACACCTCAGGAGAGGACACGTTTAACGACAAAGCCCTGACAGCAGATGACAATCCTCACAATGCGGGCTTTAACGACCGTCGAAAGAAAATCCTGCAAGGTCGTAGTTTAGAACTGATGGATCGTTTGCATTTGGACATGTGGTTGCAAGACAAGTATTTGTTCAACGGAGTGGATATTCGTCTGAGACTAAATTGCAGCAGTGTCGCTTTCCATTTGATGGCTCATGCCAACGAGTACAAAACCATCATCCAAGAAGCCAGACTTTACGTGCGCCGCGTAGAAGTGTTACCTAAAGCGGGAAACGACATCAGTCACACATTGAGCAGAACGACCGCCAAGTATCCGATACGTTGCGTAGAAGTGAAAACGTTCACCATTGCTGCTGGACTCCGATCCAAGATAGAAGATCATCTGTTCCAAGGACAGTTACCCAAACGTTTAATCGTTGGCATCGTCAGTAATGCAGCCCTCAACGGAGCCCACGAGCAAAATCCTTTCCAGTTTAAACACTACAGAGTGTCCAAGATCGAAGTCAGTCGCGATAGCAAGACCTTGTGTACCAGATCCTTCGAACCTAACTTTGCCCAGAAGAATTACTTGAGATCGTACTTGTCCCTGTACGAAGCTACCGGACAACTAGGAACCAACACCAGTCACGGTATTTCGTACGAAGATTATGTAGGAGGTTACACTTTGTGGGCCTTTGATTTCACTCCAGACCAAGGCAGCGACGAGGGACATTTCCCCCCTATAAAATCTGGTCAGCTGCGTGTGGAACTTCAGTTTGCAGAAGCTCTCACCGAGACGGTGAACGTCATCTTGTATGCCGAATTCGATAATACCATAGAAATCAACAGTTTCAGAGAAGTAATTCTAGACTATTAAAAACTATGGAAGACACTTATCCCTCATTGAACGGTAGATAATCTTTGGAAATGGAATGGGAGGATAGCGTGAAAA
The DNA here is from genome assembly GCA_016617855.1 of Megalonaias nervosa. NCBI lineage: Eukaryota > Metazoa > Mollusca > Bivalvia > Unionida > Unionidae > Megalonaias > Megalonaias nervosa. The sequence continues at coordinate 7,891 of JAECUM010093465.1, read as the reverse complement.
CAAAACCCCAAGACCAAGACGAAGCGGACGTAGTGGTCACGTCCAGATGGCCAGAACAAGAGCAACATTTAGTGTCCTGTTTTGCCAAACACCTGGCAGATAAAATTACATAACTGAGTAAGAAATATTGTTATGGATGTCAAAACGATCATCCCAGTCAAATTCAACATTATAAATGTATGATGATGTGCCAAGAAGAAAAATTGGACGAGTATATGGATAACGCTTGGAGTCTCATCTCAGAAGAAGCAGTGTTGCATGAGTGGTATAAGGGCTTGCGCGATCATTCCTGCCCTCACTGACTACTCTAGAGATCTATCGCATCGAATCTCTCTTATCCCAAAGTACAGAGACGAAGCGAAGAAACGGCTACTTGACAGAGCTTTTCAAACAAAAAGTCAGAATTGAATTGATGAACTTATCATTATCTGTGAAAAAAAAAGAAAAACAAACAAACAACAAAACCAAAAAATGGATACCTGGGAACTTTATTACCTTTTGAACAACAGTTCGTACGCTGCTTCTTGGAATTCTGTCGTGTGCGCTAAGATGAACTACCTCATCGCAAACCTCAAGACCATCAAGCTTAAGTCATTAACACGGACGACAGTCATCTCCCAGTAACACACTGGGTCGCTGTCTACTTACCTCAAAGAGAACTGTGTAGAGTATTTTGATTCGTATGGATTAGCCCCTCTGGAAGACGACATCATCGACTTTATGAGAAGAAATGCCCAGACGACACGATGGAATAACGTGAAATTACAAGGCACACACTCTATGGTATGTGGACAATATTGTGTGTATTTTCTTCATCAACGCAGCCTTGGATATCCTTTAGAACATTTAGTGACTTATTTTGATAGTAACTCTTCTAGAAACGATGAGAAAGTAGATAGATGGTTTTGTGACCATAATGGCTATCATTTGTCTTTAGCTAGGAAACGTAGTGTACATGAATGGCCTCTTGACTTCCATCAGTGGAAATCTGACATGATTTCACAACGTTGTCAACCGTGTAAAAAATAGTTTGTTTGATGTTATTGTTCATTGTTAGTGGTTCATTGTTTGTTTGAATAAAAATGTTGTGTTTTGAGAAAAAAAAAATGTGTCTGTCGTTTGTTTTCAAAAAGACTGTGAATATATGCTCTGTGACTTCTCTCTATTCCTCACCATGACATTCGCTATCATAACTTTTCGACCCAACAAAAACAAAATTTAGTAGGGATGTTTTCTATCGCGTCCGCGTTTGAGCCATATTAAGCGGGTTGATCTCCAGTCTGGTCATCCACTGTTGACTCGACAACCTATGAAGATGCCTTCCAGACTAGCCAAGCTGAACGAAGCTTACGTGAATTTACATCGTGTCAGGCTAAACCTGATACCGATGCCTGAAGAGATAGAGAATGTCATGATGTTATCAATATCCCAAGACCTTGTAGAAGAGGTCTTCAGAGAGGAAATCAAGAAAGAACAAGAAGAATGGAGAGAGAAGTACAGACTTCAGAAGCAGAGAGAACAGCAGCAACAACAACAGCAGCAGCAACAGCAGCAGCAAGAACCAGACAGAGGCTTTGTTGACTGTCGAGTAGACACCAAAGAGTTCTCCTTCTCTTTCCGCAGAAGCAGGCCGTATCGTATAGGAAAGCCTGCCGCCAGACGGGGACGCAATCTTAGACAGTAAAAAAAGATTGCCATCACTCCCCGTCAACAAAACAGCCCTTTTCAGGGCTACCCACAATACTCTCGAAAAGACATACTAATTCAAATTGCCTAAAAAGAATTTGTGTGTTTATGTTTTTTAAAAAAAATAGAAATGTGTCTATAAGCACTTCGTTTCTTTTGTCAGTAAAAGCAATCCACACATCATTTCTCTGTCTTGTCGAATCGTGCACGTCTGTGTTTGCAAGTAAAAAAGTCAACGTCAGTGTTTCTTTTAGGTCCGCGCGACTGATGTGGTGGTAAGTTTTGGTGTCAGGGGATGTTTACCTTCACGTCCCTGCTTCAAGTATATAAAGCAACGCGATCTTCAGTCTGGCTACCCATCGTTGACGTATCAACACTGAAGATGAGTAGCAGAATTGCTAAGCTTTTAGAACTCCAAATGCACCTGGAATATGCCACGCACCTTTTAGATGAGCTGGCTATGGAGGCAATACAGGAGGAAGCCAGAATAAAAGAGGAGGAAGAGATGAGGAAATAGAAGAAAGAGAAGGAGGAAAGGTTCCTGCCTCATCTCATGTTAAGTTCTGTGTGTGAGGTGAAACCTGAGGTGAGGACGCCTCCACAGCCAGTACCAGCACGACAACCAGCACCACAACCACAACCAGCACCACAACTTTATCATCCACGGTTGTGGTATAGCAGAGGTAGGGATGCCTTTACTATCCCAGAGTCTACAGATCGGGATAGTGAAGCAGTTCAAGCCCCCTCTGCACTCCCAAGAACAACACTCAATTGGAAACAAGATTGGAGTAGGAGATGCGTGTGTGTTGCCCGCCTTGGGAGGTGCCAGCATTAACCAGGTGCAATTGGAGTTTAAAAAAATAACAGCCTTCTCAGGGCTAACCAGATTTCTAGAAAAGAGAGACTATTCAATTTGCCACCTTGTGTGAATGTAGAGTAGTGTAACTATAAACACTCACTCGTTTGCTGATGTATGTATTTGTGTGTGTGTATGTTTTGCGTTTGCGTTGGTTTGTGTGGATAGTAAGTATGTGTGTTTTTTCTTCTCTTCCCGTTTGTGAGGATAGTAAATATGGTGTGTTTTATACATTCGGGTTCGTTTGTGTGGATAGTATATAAGTGATGTGTTTTATGCGTTTTCATTCGTTTGTGTGGATAGTATAGTGTGTATGTTTTATGCATTCGCGTCCGTTTATGTGGATAGTAAGTATGGTGTGCTTTATGCATTCTCATTCGTTTGTGTGGATAGTACAGTGTGTATGTTTTATGCATTTGTGCCCGTTTCTGTGGATAGTATATATGTGTGTGTTTTATGCGTTCTCGTCCGTTTGTGTGGATAGTAGGTATGATGTGTTTTATGCATTCTCGTACGTTTGTGTGGATAGTATATATGTGTGTGTTTTATGCATTCTCAATCGTTTGTGTGGATAGTATAAGTGGTGTGTTTTATGCATTCGCTTCCGTTTGTGTGGATAGTAGGTATGGTGTGTTTTATGCGTACTCGTTCATTTGTGTGGACAGTATAGTGTGTGTTTTATGCATTCGCGTACGTTTGTGTGGATAGTAGATATTTTTTTTTTCTTTCTCCCTTTCTTTTGTGCGTGTATTGGTCTTTGTCCCTATAAAACTCCCTTTATCCCTATCATATTCATTTCACCTACCTACCTACCTACAGTATCGCGTATTCAGGTCAGCCAGTTCAGTGACGTCACTGAAGCTAGAAATTTTGAGGCTATAAATATAGACCTTAGTTTTTCCACAGGTTGTAGATATAAATAGATACTAGGGTTTTTAAACAGGAACCTCACACAAGTTGATGCTATAAATAGATAGTGGGCTTTTCCAAAGGAATTTCCACAAGCTGTAACTAAAAATAGATGGAAAGATGAGAAAAAGTAGAAGAAGAAAAATTCTCTTTGCAAGACATAGTCAATTTTACCGAGTGGTTCTTTGTCCTGTGGGGTTTACATCATTTAAGAAAAGCCGAAGACAAGATGAAAAACGTAATGGAAGAAGAGGTAAAGAAAATCAAAGACACCTGGACAAAAGAGAGAAAGGAGAAGGAAAACAGAAAGAGAAAAGAAGAGTTTGAAAGACTGAACATCAACTGGATGAAGGTACAGGAAAGGTTTAGAGCTATGGGACATCCTGACTGGATTTCAGACGAAGAAAAGAAGAAGAAGAAAGGAATCATTGAAAACGTGAGAACGTGGTGGAAGAAGTGGAGACAATAGAAGAAGACAAAGGCCCTTTTCAGGGCCACTTTCATATGCCTCGAAAAGATATTTATTCAAAAATTGCCTATATATATGTGTTATTTATGTGTTTATCTATGTGTTTATCTATGTCTCTGTCTCTCTATTGTATTTGTCCCTCCCTAGAGTAGCTGCGCTTATTCAGGTCAGCCACTTGCTACATTGTTGCAAGTGACCAGTACCATGACGTCATCCCACCTGTTCCATTCCTATTGTCGCTATACAAAATTCCCATTGTCCGTAGATCGTCTCATGGTGTGCCATTTTTTCGGAAAAATCTTGTCCATAGATCTTCCTGGGTGTGTGTGTCTGTAATGCTAATTCCCATTGTCCGTAGATCGTCCCCATATACTACTACTGAGATTGCATAGAACTCTCATCATCAGCAATGTTAACAATAGCAGAACCATCGCAAAGTGGTTCAAACTGGTACGGCTTGATGGCTGTCTCGCTGGCTATGTTTCTGTTTGTATTCGTGAACTGGCTAGGATTGCGTCACGGGACCACGTGATTAGACGGCTCATCAAAAGTAGGAAAAACTCGGTAATTTACGGAATCGTGGTATCTTCTTCTCCGCCCACAGTATTTTTTCTGATAAACATATAGACAAATTAGAATTTGTAAAGAATTACATACTTAAAAAGAAGAGTTTTATTTCAAGTATCCTTTAAAGGTGCAGAACATTTAACAATCACGTTTCAATTGATTTAGCAAAGATATAATAGTGTTAAATTGTAAAACAACAAGAACTATTTAATGTAATCTGAGTAAATAAGCCTACATAACCACGTTGACATAAAATTCAATTATGTCCTCAAATAAACAGTTGATAAGAAAAATCGAAACATGCGATATTTTTCTTTTTATTTAAGTGATCAATAAAAACCCCAGTTGTTGGCTATTTTATTGTTCAATAAAAACAAGGGTTAAAAAGCTATACACGATCAAAGGGAAGGCTGAGTTTGTTATGGGCCGACACGGTAATGGCCCAATTATCTTATGGGGAGATATCTTAAATAAATTTGTATAGGCCGAATCCGTAAAGGGACGCTTTTGTTGGGGGCCAAGTCCGTTATAGGCCGAGATCTCCAGCCACAATTTTAAAGTGATTTAAGTATATATCGGACTATTATTACGGTTGAGAGTTCATACTTTAACAAAGCATGCGAAGTTGATATATTTTCATGCAATTTTGATTATTTTTTTCAGAAGAAATAAACAAAATAGGATTGAATGTTTATATATATATATATATATATATATATATATATATATATATATATATATATATATATAGAGAGAGAGAGAGAGAGAGATTACAAATTCTGACAGAGAACAAATTTCCCTTAGAAGTTTGCAACTGTACATATAATCAATGGAGTATTTTAAAGTCTATTTATCGTTTTGTTTTTCTTCTTTCATTTGTGCTTCTTTTTTATTAGCAAGGCTTCTTTGCTATTCTCTTTGCTTTATTTGGCAGCGAATTACTCTGATTGCATTTTCTGCGGTTAAGCAGATTGTTAATGACCATTTAAATGACAGGTTGTTCATTTTATTTTCAAACAGTATGTGCAAAAAATAAAAAAATAAAAAAGAAACAAAAGAAAAATTAAAACAACAAAGTGCCACTAAAATGATTATCTAGTATATTATTTTCACTATATACCGACTTCATATTTATGTACATTTCATCCAGGTAGGTGGACAAAAAGGTATGAAATTCTTTCATTTAAAGTTATTGTTCACACTCCCTGCGAAATGCTGCAGGATACTTAACTATTGTCATAATATGATTCCCTTTCCCCATAATCAAAGCACCATCCCCCACCCACCTATACCAATAAACCTTAAAAGATTGTGCTGGGTCTGACTATGTGGCGGACCGCACAAAACACCATTATGCAACAATTGAAATCCAGATGAGCACAATGCACGTTCTGTATAGTATACATGTAACACGTTTCTGTTGGACAATCGCTGCCCTTAGGCGTAATGTTAGCAAAATGGAGATATATAATGCGGGGTATCCAAAAGGAGAACATAGGATTTTAAAAACAGTAAAAGGATAATTTATATATTATGATATTGTTGTGGTGAAATGAATATCCTGCGATCCATATTTCTAAAAGAATAAAAGAGAAAGTTAAATATTAACCAAGTTCAACTAAAATTGTCAAAAGAGCCAAGAAACATCTAGGCATTTTTCCTATTGCAAATCAATCTCATCCTTCACAGAGCCTCGTCGTGGTAAACTGGGTATATTAGACATTACTCATTGCTTGATTGTTCAGTAGGAAGAAGTATAGTACAGATATAAGCAGACAAAGGCAACGTGTAAGTTTATATAATTTCTTTCATTTCCAGAAACGCTTAATTTTTATGCATTTAAATCGGAAACTTGTTATTTATATCTGCAATAACCAATTAGAAAAGATGTATTTAACACAATAACATAAGGATTTTAATGGGAAAAATGTAATTTCATTGTTGGCTTCGAACTATATTTGTTTGTATTTAGAAATATACAGAAGTGCCATTTGATCCACTGAGAGTAACTCTAGATGCAGAATAGAAAATAAATATGTTCATAACCTAGCCAAGCCGCACATGACATGGAGTAGTTTAGTTGACAAACTAAGATGACCTAATGACAACTGTGTCGCTCAAAAAATGTTCAAACAGTCGATTCTTCATTTAATGCCTGTTGGTAATACGACTCAGCTTAACGAGGTGGGTGGGTGTGGTATATCAAAATATAACACATAGAAAACGTAACAAGTGAAAAGTTACAAATTAGCAACTTGACTATCATTTAAATTTTCAGGGACGATTTGTTTTGAGGAAAATGTATTTATAACCTAAAATGGGGCAGTTTATTATTGCATTTTGTGCGTAGTATATCACGGGATTGAGACAGTATTGTATTGTAGTCGTCTTGTTGCATAAAGAATAGGCAAATCAACCTTGTGCTAAAAATAAACCATAATGTCACTGCGCCCGGCTGCTGCCACATTATTTTCGGACAAAGCACTAAGTTGGTCTGTAGTTCCAATTCTATTTTTTCGATAACACAGGCCATCCAGGCTGTCTAAGGTGATGTAATGGTTTGAGCATATCAAGTTTATATACGTGTAATGCGGTTTGACTGAATGCTTGAAATACTCGTCGAGTTGCATCACATCGAATGTCGCGTACAGAGGTTGTGATAATCACCCATTATTTTACAGCTGAGTGCCGCCCGGATTTTTGCCACGTCTAATTCACAATCTTTGAGGAGGGATTCGGGATGATTCCGAGGTATTTCGTCACTTTGATACATCAGAAGTCCGCGTAATTGAGCCGTTGTAATACTGAAACCATTTGCGGTGTTTTACTTTCCAGCAGAGCCACTGCATCGCGACCTCAATCGTAGTTTTCGGAAATCATGGCACAAAAGTTGCTCTTGGTGTTGTACTCCCGATGACAAGTTCATTCTGACTTTCGGAAATCGCTCGCTTCTCGGGAGAATTCTGCATTGATTCTCCTTCTTGTCATGTCGTCGTTAGATAATGGTTACAATGTGTGTGTGTGTATGTGTGTGTGATTTGGATTTTTAACAATTGTTCAGTCATATCTCTACGATGTCTACAGAGTGGCAGTTTATAGTGATGTCTAGCACTGGGGCATTATGCCGCAGACATGTTGCAATGATGTCCCACCCAGTCACACTATCCTGACTGCAGGACGAACAGAAGAATCTGTTGTACGTCCTAATATTTTCAATAAAAAAACTGATCAAAAGTGAATGATTGCTGCAAATTATACTTAAAAAGTACAATATCAATAGATCCTTTATGGAATGGTATGGAATTATCAAATACGATGAATGGAAGATAAATTTTACATTTCAGAGTTACAGAGGATAAAAAAAATCTCCCACATTTTCAGTTCAGTATATTCGTAATAAAACG